>BQNB010093049.1:3325-26464 GCA_026074375.1 Tanacetum coccineum
CTAGTCAACACGATCAATAAACCATTGGCAATATCCAATTAACTAGTTAAGCCCGAAGCGTATCCTAGACACAGACTTAGAAGGACAATATTTGTGTAACTATTATTCTAGATGTATAAATTACTATATGGAGAGCTATCCCGGACTCTAGATCTACTTGGTCTGCTTCACTAGATCTAGTTGAATGATAAGTATAAATTGATAAACATAAACAAGCACTCAACGATAAATCAAGAAATCGAGATAAACAAATACCAAACATCAGATCTTCATAATAATGGCTAATACCCGAAGGTATTAGCCTTCAAACGTCATAACAAATACAAGAGCAATTATTTAGCCAAGGTAAACTAACCGAGTTAACGAATGATACCAAAAACTGAACGATTACTAAAGTATATGGAATTACATGTTGTCTTCTATGGAATTGAATACGTTGCTTGACCTCTTCTGCTCTTTTTCTCCTCTGAAAATTGACCTTTATGGTTTAGGTATCGAGAATATGATTTAGCACACTTAAAACTTGTTTTTGAGTTTTGTATTTATAGGGTTTGGAAGTCGGTTGGATACGACGTATCCAAGAGTTGGATACGGCGTATTGGGGATTTCTTAGAGTAGGGACCACGCTTGATATCTTCCTGAATATTATATTGATTCCATATCTTGAATACGGCATATTGAGTCCTTTGGATACGACGTATTGATCTTTATTCCTGAGTGGTATTTGGTGAGTGTAGGCACGGATACGCCGTATCTTCCTTGATAGATATGGCGTATTGGTCTTCAGAATAGTAATCTTCAAAATATCTTCATTTAAGCTCCAGAAGGTGCGCCTTTTGCTAACTTTTACCAATTACTCCATAATTACTGCAATTCTCAAATATAAACGATTAAGTAAAAATTCTTTGCAAAAACTATACAAAATGGGTTAATATCATGGGATAAATGATGCTATAAAGTAGACGTTATTTGATGTCATCAGCTCTATTTATAGGTTTTGAAAGGTTTATGGCGTAATCCTTATGGGATGTTATGCCATAACCTTGCTACGTAAGCATCCAATCTTCTAGGCATAAAAGTATGTTATGGCGTAACCTTGTCGCCTATGTTACGACGTAACGCTGAGTCAGCTACCTCATCTCTAGTAATTTTGAATGTTGCGGCGTAATCTTAGAGACACTTTGCGCCGTAAAGGGTGTGATGACTCATTTCTTCGTTATAAGATGTTATGGCGTAATCCCTCAAGGGTGTTATGCCGTAAAGTGCCTTGGACTCTTCTTTTTAGTGCATTTCTTGTCCAAATCCCTTGTCTTTTGCTAAAATGCTCATTTGGTCCCTGAAAACTAATAATAAACAATTAAGTAACGTTTTCATATATTAATAGCATATTTGTAAGCATTTTTATAGGGAATTTGATATTAAAATGTATCAATTATTTGATGTTATCAGCATACGCCAAACACTTCTTCAGATTCGACACATGAAATGTATCGTGTACACTGCTCAATTCCTGGGGCAATCTCAACCGATAAGCTATTGGACCTATTCTTTCAAGAATCTCAAACGGTCTTACATATCTCGGAGCTATTTTACCTTTCCTCCCGAAACGTATCGCGCCCTTCCAAGGCGACACATTTAGTAACACTTTATCACCTACTTCAAATTCTAATGGTTTTCGCCTATTATCAGCATAGCTCTTTTGACGATCTCTAGCTGCCTTGAGTCTCTCCTTAATTATCACCACTTTATCGGTAGTTTCCTTCACCATTTTTGGACCAATCAATCGATTCTCTCTGACTTCAGCCTAAAGGACAAGTGACCTACACTGTCTTCCATACAACACTTCTAATAGAGCATATCGAATACTCGAATGATAACTATTATTATAGGAAAACTCAGCTAAAGGTAGATAAGTATCCTAACTGCCAACAAAATCGATCACGTGCGCTCTTAATATGTCCTCCAAGGTCTAAATAATACACTCACTTTGTCCATCCATTTGAGAGTGTTAAGCTGTACTCATATCTAGCCATGTTCTAAATACCTTCTGCAACGTCTGCCAAAACTACGAAGTAAATCGTCCATCACAATCCAAGATGATCATCACAGGAACTCCATGCCTTGCTACTATCTCATCAATATAAAGTCTTTCTAATTTATCCATCTTATAATCTTTATGTATAGCCAAAAAATAGGCTGACTTAGTCAGTCTATCGACTATTACCCAAATCGTATCATATCCACTACTAGATCTTGGCAACTTCATAATAAAGTCCATAGTTATTCTATCCCATTTCCACTTAGGTATCTCTGGCGGTCGTAGTAACCCGACGGCCTCTGATGTTTAGCCTTTACTTTTGAGCAAGTCAAACACTTACTAACATATGTAGCTATATCCTTTTTCACACCTGGCCACCAATACATGTCTCTAAATTCATAATACATCTTATATGTTCTTGGATGAATAGAGTATCTCGTAGCGTATGCCTCATCCATAATCATAGTCCTTACATCACCAATCAAAGGAACCCATATTCTATCCATAAAGTTTAAACCTCCATCTTCCTTCTTCTCTATTTGTTGATCCAAGCCACGCAACATTTCGGCTGGCGCGTTCTCTTCCTTAAACACCTCATACTGAACAACTTGTCCTTAATGCTAGACTAAATAGTCATAGACATTGCTCGCACTCGCCTCGGTTTCACTCTTTCCTTCCTACTCAACGCATTAGCCATTACATTCGCCTTTCTTGGATGATAGCGAATCTCACAATCATAGTAACTGAACAATTCAATCCATCTTCTTTGGAGCATATTTTAACTCCTTCTAGTCGAATATATGCTGAAGACTCTTATGATCCGTATAGATAACACTTTTCATCCCGAATAAATAATACCTCCAAATCTTGAGAGCAAAGACCACTACACCTAACTCTAAATCATGCATGGTATAGTTCTTCTCGTGTATCTTCAATTTCTGTGATGCATACGCAATCACCTTGCCTCTTTGCATGAGCACACATCTTAATCCTTGATTTGACACATCATAGTAGACTAGAAAATGTTCTACTCAGTTAGGCAACGACAATATTGGTGCATTACACAACTTTTCCTTTAAAGTCTAAAAGGTTTCCTCTTGTTCCATGCCTCACTCATACCTGATTCTTTTGTGTCAGTAAAGTAAGGGGTTATTAATCTTAGAAAAATTCATGATAAAACATCGATAGTAACCAGCCCATCCTAGAAAAGATCGTATTTCTGACGGCGTCTTAGGGGCTTTCCGGTTCTTTACTGCTTTGATTTTGCTTGGGTCCATATGAATACCATTTCTATTAACTACATGCCTAAGAAAATGTACTTCTTGCAACCAAAAATCACACTTAGAAAACTTGGCAAACATACATTCCTTCTTTAAAAGCTCCAAAACTTATCTTAAATAAACCTCATGATCCTCCTTGGACTTTGAATATATCAAGATGTCATCAATGAACACAATGATAAACTTATCTAGATACGGCTTACACACCCGGTTCATTATGTCTATGAAATAGCTGTTGCATTGGTCAACCCAAAAGGCATGACCATAAACTCAAAGTGTCCATACTGCGTCCTAAATGCGGTCCTTGGTATATCTTCTTCATGCACTCTCAGCTGATGATAACCAGATCGAAGATCTATTTTAGAGAACTAACACGAGACTTGTAATTGGTCGAACAAGTCGTCGATCCTAGGAGATTCTTGGTGGTCAGCTTATCCAACTCTTGATAGTCTATGCACATTTGAAATGAACCATCCTTCTTCTTAACGACAACATATGTGCTCCCCACGGAGAGTGACTTGGTCGAATAAAACGTATATCAAACGAATTCAAAGGGTTACGAACTATCGAATAGGGTAGCAAACGAATATCGAACCAAAGGCTAGATAAAAAAACATATAACGGAATTTACAGATGCAAATAAATGCGGATCTAGTGTCATAAGAATCCTTAAAGGAAAGGATAGAATATATCTACCGATAGGAAACGCAAGCGAAAGAATCAACAAGACGCTCAATTACAAAAGAATCAACAAGCGCACCACAAAAGAAAAAGAGCACATATCGAATAACGATACGTATCAAGATTGATAAATGAGAAGATAAAATTCTTATACCAATAATCGACTTTACTCGAAAGAACCAACTAAATGCTGTTTTTTTTAATTTCATTTTTAAACAATAAAGGAAGTCTTTTAAAACATATAAAAATCATGCTATTTTATTTGGCAAGAGCGTAATTGTAGGCTTTTCAAGAAGACAAAGAGAACCCAAGCCCAAATTATTAAGATGATCAAGACTAATGTTCGTTTAAAGCTATTGGCGTGCTCGTTTAAACACACGTCTAATGTCCAGATGCTTGCTAATATTTAGAAGTTGCCTATGTCGTGCATTCGGTCTATTCAACATTAATTTCATGTTTATTTTTATTGCCTTATGTACAGTGAAGTAGTTTTTT
The DNA here is from genome assembly GCA_026074375.1 of Tanacetum coccineum. Taxonomy (NCBI): domain Eukaryota; kingdom Viridiplantae; phylum Streptophyta; class Magnoliopsida; order Asterales; family Asteraceae; genus Tanacetum; species Tanacetum coccineum. The sequence continues at coordinate 7,820 of BQNB010093049.1, forward strand.
CTGATAGGAGCTATTGTTAGAGTATTTTATATTTTAGTGGATTTTGGGGCATGTCCCAAGAAATGTTCGTAGTGGTTCAAGCGATTGCTTGAGGTTAATGTGGCACCTTAGCCACATTCCATTGTACTGATCTGATTTTTTTGTGTAATATATTTAACTGGGGACAAGGTCCCTTTTACCCAAAAAAAAAATCTTAAAATCGTCTTGAATACCATCTTTATAAAAAATCATTTTAAGCATGGTTGTTATAGAAAATCCAGAGACAATTATTTAACGGTGTATCACATCTTATCATTATGAATTACTTTAAACCAACTTTTCCAAAATAAAATTTATCAAGCATAAAAAAAGTTTCATATCTTATTTGTAAAGATCATTTTAAACATATCTTATTCATAAAGATCATTGTAAACATAGTATTGACAGTCAACCGGTATCACATCATTTCATAAAAATCATTGTAAACGTAGTTTTCCTAAAAATAAAGAGACATTTACATAAAAGCGGTATCACGACGTATTCATAAAATGATTTAAAAAAATAGTTTTCCCCAAGCCTCAATATAATTCAAAAGCATTATTATAGTTCGACCTCAATATGTAACTCAAACAAAGGACATCGTAATACCAAAAGGGATTTCAAAATACCGTAAGGACTCTAACGCAAATCTATTGTTTGCAGGCGAAAGAAAGTACAAGGAACCATATAATCAGAATAACAGTCAAACGAACACGTACAAGTGAAATTCATGCAAAGACACTACAAACCAAAAGAAGAACGTAAGACTTATCCGTACTAACGATAAAAAAAACAACCATACAAAAGCATCGGTACCAACATGTCGCAAACATGTTACAAAAACCAAAGGATGTGAAAACAAGGGAGTAAACATCCGTACTAATATGTTATGAACATAGTGTTTGAAGAAAATTTAGATATTTGTACAAAACTCAATGAAAGGAAGGAACCAATGAAACGTACCAATATCCAAAGGAAGTAGATTCGAATAACCAATATATATCAAGACGTCGAATAGAACGAACAAAGAATGCTAAAATGAGAGTTAGATATCCTGAATGAATAATCGAGCAAACGAACAACCCAATAATCATAATGGTAGTAATAAGAGGTATCCAATATATTCGTAATCGTTAGGCAGAAAGGAAACTTGCTGACTACGCAACTAAGCCCAATAAAATCGCACATTAGTTAAGAGAAAAATCCCCTAACTATACAACTATCCTTATCATGAATGTACATATCATAACATCTTACACTACCACCTTACAAACAAACACTTATCAATGCAATCATGGTCACAAGTCTACGTGTGTGATGCCTTTATAATTATGTTGGCCACCCATAATTATAATTGCATCCTTTTACACGTGTACTTACTTCCAAGACTACACATCTACATATATCACATAGAAATCCTACACCACCCCAATATAACACAAACACGATGCTCCATCAAAACAATATTTATTTCTATAAAGATAAAAATCGAAAACGAAAGAAAGAAAACAATGGTCTCGAAGTGCTCAAAAATACTTAATATCTGAAAGAAATCATCGATAGCAACATGTCGAGTTAAAAGACGGGATAAACTTATGCTGGGTCTCGCTTGGGTTTGACTTTGCTTTCGCAAGAGTCACTCGACTCCGCGGGTCCAGGCCTGCTACGAGCATCCGACAGGAGATCTGAGTCGGCCTCTTTCTCCGACTCTTCAACTACCCTTCCTCCTTTGGACCCTCGAGGGGCTCCTCCTCAATTGGCTCCTCTTCTGAATCTTCTGATATCGAGTAGCCTATAGGTCGAAATAAAACTCAAAAAGAAAAGCAAGAAAACAAAACACATAGATAGCTAAACACATAGATCCTATTATGCAGCTATATGAAGGACTCCTAGATTATAGTCTAGGCCAAACCACCTACTTCTCTATAACCAATGGCTCTGATACCAATCTGTCACACCCTGCTAAGGCAGAAATGCGAGGCGTAACATGATAGGCATCATCACAATACATTGATGTCAACAATAAAGAATAACTAGAATGCAACTAAATAAAATCCAAAGTGTTATGACGACACCTAACACAAGAGGGGTCGTGTATTGAGGTAATTTGCACACACAACACATAGACATAGTAATAAATCCAAAGATAACAACATCAATATTTAAAATATCCAAGGTATGAAAGTATGCAATAAATCTCTAGCAGGAAAGATTCCACAGGCAAGATCTTAAGGTCTCGCTGGCCACACATCTTAACTTCCTTAACTTCGCTAGGCTCACCTAAAAATGATACATTAAACTGTCAACATAAAGTTGGTGAGATTTACAGGTTTAACATGAATTACTTACTCTTGCTGCGAATCATAATCATTAGGGCATACAAGAATATTATACACAAATGCAAACAATTAAATCAACACACAATCGATTACACATTCGGGCTTAGATTAGCACTGGCACTACAAGCAACCAAGCTCGCCCAGAATGCGCCACACAAACATGGGGTAGGTGTACCCCTCTAATCCATCCTGGGTAGGCGTACCCCTCCGATCCATCATGGGTAGGCGTACCCCTCCGATCCAACAATGCATACACATAAGCCATATAATATCAAGTAATGTCCAAACTAAGTAAAATAATTATTCACAGCGATTAAAACATTTCAAAACACAATTTAGTATCATTTTCACCCTAAGAAAACTTAGAAAAATAGGCTATGAATACTCACCTCAAACTTCATGAATGCGCAGACAATTTCCAAGCAAAGTCTACACAAACAAAATCTACAGGTTACACATGATTAAGGCTTCACGGCCATAAACATGTAACCTTTTAATTGATGAATACTAATGTCTATATAATTCTTATAAACACCCCACCATACTTCCCATACTTTATTTATACTCTAAATACCTTAAATCCCTTTATTCAAGTTTTCAGATTATAGTGAATTTTATAGTCACTTTATGGCTATGAATAAAATACTAAATGACCCAATTAGACTTCCTTACTGCATTTCCTACATCTTCAATGTGTTGTGTAACTACTGTAATTTTTAGAAAAAAATAATAATAAGTCTAACTATTTTTAAAAAATTCAACATCCTAGAGTATCTAGAAAGTGACATGATTTGACTACTAAATAGTTTGACTTGACCAGACCCATTTAGACACTTGATAAAAATCTATAAAAATTCTAGAAATTCGTAGACATCATAAACTTACTACTGTAGCAATCCCATCAATTACAAAAGGTTTTTTTTAATATGGTGTTTGACCTCACAAACACAACCCAGAATCTGCCCCAAACACTCAAATTTGACAATGAATCTTGTAAAATATTTTGACTAACTTCCACTCACTTTTAATTCATGAAACCAATTAAGCTGGAAAGTATACTCTCTGTAGATAATTTTAGGCTCAATAAAATCAAGAAAATCTATTCTTATGAGCGAGTTATGACTCTCGCAAGATGACCTACAATTCTGCCCAGATTTCAATTCTGAATTTACCACAATTAAAAATAATTAAACCCACTCATAAGCTAATTAACATCCCCTAATCAATATTAGATGATCAGTACTTCATTAATACATAACTTTTATAAACCCTAATCCATCAATTCAATTGTTACATAACTAAAACAAAGATTAAAATAATTGTGTGATTAGGAGTATAAAAATTAAACCAATTTAGGATTTAAACAAAAGATCTAACCTTGATTCTTGAAGCTTTAAAAAATAAAAATTAAGGCTAGGGTTTTGTTCTCTTGTTGACACAAAGAAGAGAGGAGAAAGAAAAAAAATACTGATTTGGTTTTATAAAAACACAATTTAGTCTCCATAAAAAGTTGGACTCCTTTTCCCCCCTTTCTTTTCTTTACAAGCTGATCTAAACACCCTTTCATATTATTATTATTATTTTAAATTTTGTTTTATATATATACACACCTTTATATATATATACTAGAATATATATATATATATATATATATATATATATATATATATATATATATATGTGTGTGTGTGTGTGTGTGTGTGTTTTTTTAAAATATTTATATTATGTATTTATTCAAAAACCTGTATTTTATTTAAAGTATAATTACACTTGTATTTACTTATTTGTGGCCTTTAAATAAAATACTTATTAATACTAACTATAACATATTTACTTCACTTATTATTTCTCAAAATATTATTATCACTCACTATATAAATAAATTATCGAATCCTAATTCACTAAATAACCTTGAACCGAAATTAACGATACTTGCCACATTAATTATTCCAAACGTTATAAATATCATAACGACTAACGAACTTCGATCTCATGACCATCATTTCTAAAGATATGAAATGACCAAATACCTTATTTGAAACGTCTCGCACATAAAATGCATCCCATAAACCATACCACATAATCTCAAATGCCACAAAATAAACTTGCACACAACTCAAATCACATAACACCTAGTTAGACTAACGCTAATGGTTAAACTAACCTGGTTTGATTACGGTTGTCACACTATCACCATGTTGTGATTATTCATGTGATAACTCATGTCTTAGTCAACATTATTCCCTTTTCACACTTATCTCCAAATGTAGAAACCTGATATATATCACTTTACTTCACCATGGATTTGACAAGAAAATAAGATAAGAAATAAAGAGAGAAAAGAGGAAGAAGATGAGAAAAAAAGAGAGAGAAATTAGGATAGTGTTTAGATTGCTATGTGTTTACAAAATGAAATAAATGAGACAACCAACCTTCTCCACACATGGAGAAGGTGTATTTATACCACAACCATGTAAGGTTGGACTTGTCCATTGGGCCGGCTTACTATGAAACTTAATGGGCCAAATGGTTTGGACTTGGGCCGAGCTCGGGTCTTGTGAGCTTAAGCCCATAACGCTTACACAATTAGATTAAATAAATGAGCCTGATACCTGTAACTAGCCTATTACAAAATTTAATAAATATAGACCTCGATTCCTAGTTTGACTCAATATTTTGAGGCTAACAATCTCCCTTGAAGCGTGGTCTTTGAGAGATTCCGAGCTTCCAAGTTAGACTTGTTAATTTGAGACTAACAATCTCCCCCGAAGCAAGGTTTCTTGTAGATTCTGAGCTTCTATGTTATTTGAGGCTAACAATCTCCCCTAATGTGTGGACTTTGAATTCTTGAGGTGAGATTTTGAATCTTTCTTCTTTGAACGTGTTGAGATTGCTTTGTCGTTGAGTTTATGAATCTTGGGTCTTTATTATGTTGTAGGCTTGTTCCTTCATGGATTGTGATCTTTGATCTTAAGCCTTTGTCATTGTCTTTCGACTTTGTCTTTTAGTTTCGAGATCTTTAAATCTTTTCCTCGTTTGTCTTTGTCATCTTTGCCATCTTGCGATCTTGTGTCTTGACCAACATGCACATACTTTGCATCATCTTGAAAGCTTGCTAACAAGCTCCCCTGAAGCTTAGTTTTTGAGGAGGTATCATTAATATCAGAGTTTGCGAAAGTATTTGTCTTTAATTCTTGAGCTTTCTTGATTCTTGAATCTTGATGCTTATAGTATGTCTTTGTAGTTTAAGCATGAGCATGTGGTAATGAATCCGACTCTGCTGGAATGAGGCTGCAACACGGTTGTTTGTACCTGCATTTAAATATTAGTGATAAACAGCATACATAGACGAATATGGCTTTGTCATTCATCGAGATTCGGTTGCATTAACCTTTGGTTCTGTGAGGACCATTTTACAGTGTAAATATTGTACCTGTGATCAGGTTGGTTCAATTTGGAAGAACCTCCTTCACAGGATTTCCAGCTCAAAGTGTGTTAAATCAAGCAATCACTTTCACTTCACCATGATAACCAATAAAATAATATAAGAGAAGATGATAAGAAAAATAGAGAGATGTTTAGAGAGAGAAAGTAAGAAAGAAGAGAGAAAATGGTTGATAACTTGAAAATGTGAAAAATACAAATGAGCACCAACACCCTCTCCACACTTGGAGAGGGGTATTTATACTTAAACCATAGGCCGGCCTTCTTGGGCTTTGTTGGGCCGAATGGTGTTTGATCATGGGTCGGGCTCGGGTCTTGTGGGCTTAAGCCCATAACGCTTACACAATTAGATTAAATAAATGAGCCTGATACCCGTAACTAGCCTATTACAACATTTAATAAATAAAGACCGAGCTTCATGATTTCTAGCCTAGCTTCCTTGTCTGGCTTAATATTTTGAGGCTAACAATCTCCCCCGAAGCGAGGCTTCCTGCAGATTCTGAGCTTCTATGTTCAAAAACATATTTTGAGGCTAACAATCTCCCCTAATGTGTGGTCTTCGAGTTCCTAGTGTGAGATCTTGAATCTTGCTTCCTTGAACTTGTTGAGATTGCTTTGTCATTGAGTTCTTGAATCTTTGGTCTTTATTATGTTGTAGGCTTATTCCTTCATGTTGTGTGATCTTTGATCTTGAGCCTTTGTCATTGTCTTTCGACTTCGTCTTTAGTTCCGAGATCTTTAAATCTTTTCCTTGTTTGTCTTGATCGTCTTTGCCATCTTGCGATCTTGTGTCTTGACCAACATGCTCATACTTTGCATCTTCTTGAAAGCTCTCTAATAATCTCCCTCGAAGCTTGGTTTTTTAGGAGTTAGCTTTAATATCAGAGTTTACGGAAGTCTTTGTCTTTAATTCTTGAGCTTTCTTGATTCTTGAATCTTGATGCTTATAGTATGTCTTTGTTGTTTTAGCATGAGCATGTGGTAATGAATCCGACTTCAGCTGGAATGGGATACCACCACCATCATATAACTTGCAAGTTTATGTTAGTGATAATCAACAGATATGGACGAGAGTGTCTTTGTCCAAATCATACGAATAAGTTGCAAATAACCACGGTTCCTCCATCTTAATCAATAAATACTGCATGTGAATCAGATAGAAATTTATGAATGGAACTTTTTATCCTTATTTAAAAACAGGGTTTCATCAACGCTTTTCACTAGCCGTATCTCATTACTAGATTGTCCCTCAAAGCAGACAACATGGTTAAGTAAGTGAATCAGATAGTTTACACTTTCTGATTAAACCATCAATTCCTTTTACTGGACCAAATCGATATCACAGTTGACACAAGCTTTATTCAAATAGAAAGTCTCGCAAGTCACCTACAAAGAGCTTGTTTGAATGTTGAGCGTCAAGCAGGATTTTCCATCTCAATGTGAATACTAAAATCACATTGATTGTTCTGGCCAAATCTAGAAGGAAATGTGTAGGACTTTTTATTAACATCTTGTGAACCTTGATGATGTTCAACAATGTTTGTAAAAGAAATTTATCCTAATGAGATTTATTTTATTAATCTCTTGGCTCTAGACTCGATTAGTGCGTTTTGGTTTTAGTACTCGGAGGCTGGAGCAGACTGCCACCTATTCAATATCAACTAACTCGAAGTAAGAAAGTTCATAGAAGTTGTGTGTATCTCTGTGACAAATGAGACAAGTATCTTTTGAGAGAAACTTGAATGGCTGGGAAGGGTTGTGCATTGCATCACTGGGTCCATGATGTCATTCTTCAATATCAGAATTCATCTTTATGAAAACTGATAGATTATGTATTGACTCGGTTTTTGCCTAAATATTTGTGGAGGAATGCTTTGTTTTCACCCTTTATCTATACATTTCTTTTTAATTCTTCAATCCCTTCAATGCTTACAAAGACGTCATTACTAACACCTTGTTGTGATTGTTCCAGTGTTAGCTCAATCTTAGTCGGCATTATTCCCTTATTCTCATTCATCTCCAATCATACCTAAGGACTGCTATTTCTAACTATGGAGTGTGCTTGGGTAGATCCCTCCGGTTCTGGTTGGATCATAGGACTAGTACCTAACCTAACCACCTTATGACTTCAGAATCGTCGTGAATTAAGATGTTGTTGGGTATGAGATCGTAACCATAAAACCTTTTTCGAAGAGTATAAAGCACTGTGAGTCGATAAGATCTCTTATTATTTTCTAGATCATATTTTAATTACATTTCCCCCCTTATTTTAAACACTAATTCACTTAGTTTTGAAATATCTTGTGATTAAAATTTGTCATGAATATTCTGTAGGAAAAAATATTATCAAGATGAATTATGTAAAACTTTTTCTTCTTGCTCCCCCTTAATTTTACATATGTTTGACACCAAAAACAATGATACCAAGTTGTAAAATGAATATAAAATTAAGGTTGAGCTAGTGTCGAGCACACAATTTTGAAAGCTTATGAATTGTCATTGAAAAATTCTTGAAAAATTATGCTCAGACACTGAATCATCTTATAATATACAATCTATTGAGTAGTTATTATTATTCCTCATTTGTTATTAATGAAGATTTTGATAACTTTTTGAATACATAAAATTGTCATGTTATGATTGTATCCAAAATCAATAAAACTTTTGTGTTTTCGAAACCATTTTTCAAAAAACTCCCCCTCAAACATTACTCATTTTGAAAATAACACCAAATGTAGAAGAATTATCTTGTTAAAACTTTATGAGGGATGGAGTGTTGAACACATAATTTTGAAAGATTATGAATCGCTAGTGAGAAATTCTTGAAAAATTATGTTCAACAATTTGAAAAACATCATGTTAGAAGACTTCTCTTCTAACGCTAAGGATAAATGCACTGACACGTACACTCTCCTTTGTCATTTGAGTCCGAGTTGCAATCTGAGATCAATTATAAGTCATTAAGAAAAATAGAAACGACATGTTTTGAAAGCATTTGAAACTCTTGCTCGAACTTCATTTACACACCCGTGTCAATGTTAATCGACATTTCTAGGCACGTAAATGTTATCGATTCCAAGAGACATGTCGTGAAGATTCTTTTTGGAATTTTTTTTATTTTTTTGATTTTGTATTTTCTTTTTGAAATTTTATATTTTTGTATTTTGCTTTTCTCAAAAATATTTACATGTCGATGTTTAAAGAATGTATCAAGCAGATTCATTTGCTAGAACCTCCAGTTCTGCTAGAGTCAAACATCTCATACCAATTCGTCTAGTAAGATACTGAAACTTATCTTTGGGTAAGGATTTAGTAAACATATCATCTAATTGGTATCCAGTTCGGACAAAGTACAATTCAATTATACCGTTTTCAATATGTTCCTTGATAAAATGATATAGAGTATGGATGTGCTTGGTACGGGAGTGTTGCACGGGGTTGCGTGAGATTGCTATGGCTGACTGAGAGTCGCAATACAACGGTATTTTGTTGTAGTTGAAGCCATAATCCTTAAGCTGTGTCCTAATCCACATTACTTGAGCAACAACTTAAAGATAACACCACGTACTCCGCCTCTGCTGATGACATTACAGTGCAGTCCTACTTCTTTGACATCCAGCTGACTAACTTATCATCTAGGAACTGTATTCCTCCAGAAGTGCTTTTGCGAGTATCAATACATCCGGCATGGTCGGCCTCTGAAAAAGCTGTTAGTTCAAATCCAGAATCCTTCGGATACCATAGTCCCATGTTAATGGTACCCCTTAAGTATCGAAAGATCCTTTTAACCTCTTTGAGGTGTTTTTCAGTTGGTCTTGCTTGATACTATGCACAATAACATACTGCTTGCACTATATCTGGTCTACTAGATGTCAGATACATGAGTGACCCGATTTTACTACGGTAGTCAGTTTGGTCTATGAGTTTTCCACTCAAGTCTGCATCCAGTTTAGGTTTGGTAGCCATGTGTGTACCAACGGTATCACATTTTTCCATACCATGTTTTTTAAGTATTCTAAAGCATAATTGGCTTGGTTGATAAAGATACCTCTTAGGGATTGGTGGATCTAAAGTCCTAAAAAGAATTTCATTCCCCCATTAAGGACATCTCAAATCTACTATGCATTAATTTTTCAAATCTTTTAGAAAATTTTGAGTTTGTAGACCCGAAAATAATGTCATCGACGTAAATTTGCACAAGTAGAATGTCCTCCCTGTATCTTATTGTATATAGAGTAGGGTCAATGGTACTATTAGTAAAACCTTTGGACATCAGGAAATTTGAGAGTTCATCATACCAGGCTCTCGGAGCTTGTTTCAATCCATATAGAGCTTTCCTTAGTCGGTAAACTTTGTCTGGATGATCAGGATCAACGAACCCATCTGGTTGTGCAACATAAACCTCCTCCTTCAATGGACCATTAAGAAATGTCGTTTTCATGTCCATCTGATAAATTGGAAAAGACTTATGTGCAGCATATGCGACGAAAATCTAAACAACTTCCAAGCGAGCAACTGGAGCAAATGATTCCTCGAAATCAATACCCTCTTCCTGAGCATAACCCTTAGCTACAAGTCGTGCCTTGTTGCGAATTACAGTTTGATCTTCATCCTTTTTGTTCTTCCATAACCACTTTAGCTTGATTATAGTCTTGCCAAAGGGTTTGTCAACGAGTTCCCAGACTTGTAGTCTGTCAAACTGATGAAGCTCTTCCTGCATTGCCTCTATCCATGCAGAATCAGACATTGCTTCCTTAATGTTTTTCGGTTCAGCAGTACTCACGGTGAGCACAAACATACACATTTCAGGATTTGTTGCAAGTTGTCATCTTGTTTACACTGGCTTGGATGGATTTCCACGAACTTGTTCTAGCGGGTGATCTTTTGTCCATCGGTATTCAGAATCGTGTGGTTGATAGAAGGTATGCATATTTAAATTATCAATATTGCGTGAGGAAGACTCAGCAACTTCTCGTACCAGTGTACAGAAAGGATTGATAAATTCATCTTGTTAGACTTGTGTATCTATTGCTTGATTATCATTGTTTTCCTCAGCATGAACATTTGTAGTTAGAGTTGTTGGTGTTGTTGAAGGTTGAATATTCGTTGTAGGTGGTGTGTCTTATTATTTAGAATTTTCGGTGGGAGAAGAAGACTTGTCGACACTTGAAGTACCTGCAGTGAAAAATTAATCGTATAAAGGATCAAAAAGAAGATCCAACTCTGGTTGTGACGGAACTGTTGTATCTGCTGAAGGAGAAACATTTTGTAGTTGGGGAGCGGGGTGAGAGTTGTCATAATCTGACGCCTTTTGTCATTGGGGAACGAGGCCTGAAGTGTTATTATCAACAGACGTCACAGACATCTCTTTGATTTCATCAAATCTAAGATGTATGGATTCAACTATCAATCGGGTTCTCTTGTTGTAAACACGATATCCCTTAGACTAAGTGGAGTATCCCACCAGAATAAACGGATCCCCTTTTTCTTTCATCTTATCTAGATTTTCACCATATCTGGTTAGGTAACAAGTGCAACAAAAAATGTAAAGGTGTTTAATTGAAGGTTTCATGTCATTAATGATGTGATATGCCATTTTCTCATGTGTCGGGATGATGATAGATCTGTTTTGAGTATAGCATGCGGTTGCAATTGCTTCAGCCCAAAAGAACAAAGGAAGTTTAGAAGCTGAAAGCATCGTTCGAGCAGCCTCAACCAGAGTACGGTTTCGTCTTTCGACAACGCCGTTCTGTTCAGGTGTTCGAGGAGTAGAAGTTTGATGCTCAATTCCTTCTTCTTTAAAGAATGCATTAAGTGTCTTGTTTAAGAACTCAGTGCCTCTGTCAGTTCGAACAGAAATTACTGGGGCTTGAAGATTTCTTTGGATCATCGTGAGAAAATCTTTTAAAACTTCTGGTGTTTCATCCTTGGAACGTAGAAATAGAGTCCACGTGTATCTGGAGTAGTCGTCTACAATTACCAGAATATATTTCTTCCCATTTATGCTAGCAACCCGCATTGGACCACATAAGTCCATATGAAGCAAATTTAACCGTCCTTTTGTACTTGGAACAGTCTTTGTCTTGAATGAACTTCGTTTTGCTTTACTCACTTCACAAGAGGAACATAGTTGATCCTTGACGTACTTCAATTTTGGTAACCCAATCACGACATCCTTCTTTGAAAGCAAGTTGATGTAGTCGAAGTTGAGATGAGAAAGTCTTCGATGCCATAACCATGCTTGAGTTGGTGAGGCTTTAGCCATGAGACAGATTGGAGTAGATGAAGTTGTTTATTAAAGAGAAATTGTATAGAGATCAGATCCACGGTTACCGGTAAGTAAATCGTTTCCATGAAGATCTCTAACAAAACACGTAGATTTTCGAAAAGCAACCTCCAAATCCGTGAAATGTGAGAAATCACATATCTTTTGTATACCAAAAATGACCTTTAAATGATCAAATTGTGCAAACTATGCTTGTATATTGCTTGTTTTGTCATTTGTGATGTGTAGGTACGAGTATTGCAAAAATCATAAGAAAACGGTCAAAACCGAACAAAAACGAACACGAGAACGGATAAAGTACACAAGAGCCGGAAGTTTCTAGCAAAGTTCAACTCTGGTCTATTCTAGCAAAGTAACAACTCGTATTCAACCCTTGGTTCAACAATGGTCAAAATTAACCCACAAAATAGGCAAAACCCTCAAAAGTTCCCAAATGAGCCTAAATGTTAAAACCAATTATTCACAAAAAAGCCCTAAAATAGATACACGTTAGTTCTTTACTAACATTCGTATTAGCCCTAATAACAAACCTCTAATCCATTTACCAATACCACATAAAACCATGGGCCCAAATTTTCTTTTTTATTTCGAGCCCAAGTCAACACTCTCACCCCCTCGGTCAAAGACAATATAAAAGAAAAAACAGGCGCGGGAAAAGAAGTTACTATTCATCTTCTCCCCCAATTCACTACTATGTAAAATTAAAAGGGTAAAAACTACTTCCGAGCTCATCCTGCGTGGCTTAAAGATTCGAGAACCAAGGACGAGTTGGCATAGCAAACACGTTACTTCTTCCAGAACTTCTAATGGTGTCAATTTACAAAGGAATGGATATCGGGATCCTAAAGAAACACACATGGAATGAAAAACTTTGCACTCACTAAAGTAAGGCTAAAAGAAGCACAACTATCCCAAAGAGTGGGATTGCCAGCTTGGCAATCCGTGTGATGGAAATTGATCCAACGGTTTAGAGATGGGATCCAATGATTGGCAATAAATGAAGGGTGATGATCAAGGATAAGAGGAGCGTGCTTTAGGACCTAGAAGCTTCACTCAGCCCTTATAAATAGAGCTCATCTCCTCACACATCGCATCTTCTTTTTCCAGCTTTTAGTAGTAGCTTAATATAGTTCTTTTTAGCTTATGTAATTTTCAATTAAATGTAATTTTAATTCTGTCTTTTGTAATCTCTATTTCAAGTATTGTAATCAGCTATTAAATCAATGAAATCTTAGTTTACTTTATAAAATCTGTTTTTGCTTATTATGCTCTTAAATTTCCAAAAGCTCTTATCTACTGTTCATAAGCTCTCAAAGCTATTCATAAGCTACTAAAAGCTCAAAATACTTGAAAACTCAAAGGAATTGGATGGCTGCTCAGAGTTTTCAAGTGGTAATAGTGCTTGAGGGTCAAGCATTAGGATTAGACTAGGATCTTTGGATTTAAGCTTAAGCTATAAGCTTAAGCTGTTTGTTTAAGCTCTATTAAGAGTTAACACCTCTGTTTAGCTAAGGTGTGAGGTACATCTCTTTTATTTTTCTTGTTGCTTAGTTAATTTAGCTTAGTTATAATCTGTCTTAGCTTAAATCTGTTTAACCAGCTTATTAGCTTATTTCTGTTTAGATCTACGTATTACTGCTTATTTTAGCCATATGATGCTTAAAATGCTTATTAGTTAGTTTATATCATAGTTTGCTTGTAATTTTCATAAAACTGTCATAAAAACCAAAAATATTAGCTTAGTGTAGTAGCTTATTGAATCTGGCTTATCTGTTGCTTAAGTTTGCTCATTAGATTTGTTTATAGCTTATTATAATCTGGTATTGAGAATTTGAACCTTAAATCTCCAATTTATAAGCTGAAAATGAGGTCAAGAGAATTAAAGGGGTGTTTGGCTAATGACAGCACTAACTTGAGTTAGTGCTGTCAAAGGCTTTGTAGTCCTTTAAATCAATTTTGATTTCTAAGTTGAGGTTTACAAAGCAAGGATTTAAAGTTTTTTTAGCTTATATTAGGTTTTAAGCAGTTTATTAGTTAGTTATTTGAATATGAGGTTTTAGTTTTAAGATCATAAGCATTTCTATCCTAAGTTAGTTCTAGCTGAGTTTGTCTTTCAATTTGCATTCAGTAAGCTGTTTTAGAATGTAGAAAGCATAGATTTATAGCATGCTTTTACTAGAATTGGATTTGGGTAATCTCTTGTGCAAATTGCATCAACATAGTAAAAGGCCTAAAAACCATTTTCTAGCTTTAAATTCAGTAGGTTAGAATTAGAGTTAGGTTATGAAATTTAATATTCAAGTAGATTTTAGGTCATATTAGATCTGTTTCAGTTTAATTTGTTTAAAAAAGTTCATTAAGCTATTTGAATTTAAGCTAAAAATTTGCATTTTTTCTTTTGAATTAACCAATCATTTACTCAGTGCATACTGAGTGCTTAGGCAGTTTTCATTTAACTTTTTCTTTAAGCATTTAATTTTCAAAATAGTTTCTAAAAGTAGTTTTAAGTAGCTTGTAGTTTAAGGTTTTAAGTTGTGTAATCCAGAAGTCCATAAGGTTCTTTTAGCTTATTGAAAAATAAGCTCAAAAGTACCCTTAGAGACTGTTTGGGTTAACAGTTTCACACAAAGAGCTTATTTGTGATTTCTAGCTTATAGCTTAAGAATTTGTTTAGTTTCTGATTTAACTAGCTTGTTAGATTAGCACTTAGTTATCTTTAGCTTAATAGGGTAAGGTTTAGCTTATTTTAGCTTTTTCATAAAAAATCAAAAACATAGGTAAATAGATCAAATAGCTTTTTCCATTAGCTTTTTCTTTGCTCATTTAAGTTTCAAACTGCTTTTCAAGTATTGAATTTAGTAGTCTTAAGTACAAACTTTTAGCCATAAGGTTCTTTTTAAGAGCTTAAAATGAAGCTCAAAGTTGCTCAATCTGCTGTTTGGTTCTCAGTTTTGTCCCAAGTGCTTTTTCAACTTATTACCTTTTGTTTTGCTTATTTCCTGTCTAGATTAGCTTATTAGGTTAGGATTAGTATAGTAGTAGCTTACTTACAGTTTAGCTTATTTCAGCTTATTAGTTTACTTAAGTTTTGAAAAAAGTCCAAAAATTTAGTTAAATCTTTTATTATAATCTGTCAATGTTTTCAGCTAATTTCCAGCTTATTCAGTTAGTTTCAAGAATAATTTCTTTTGTAGAATTAGCTTATTTCCAGCTTTTCTATAAGTTTGCTCTTTTAAGTTTTCAAAAAAAAAAATATCAAAAAGTTAGGCCTTGGATTCTAACCCAAGACCTAACCCTTTACACACAGACGTCTCACACTCAACAAATAGTATCCATTGTGCTACAATAGCTCATCCATCATCCCTTGCAAACATTTTTCTTTTAACACTTTTTCTTTTTCCTTTTTATAATATAAGCCGTAGCTTATACTTGGCTTATTTGGGCTGTTTGTTTCAGCTTAATTTTTACTAGTATTTTTATAAAAACCAGCATCACTTTTTACACTTTCTATAATTTTTCTAGATTTTTAGGATTAAGTTTGCTATTTTTAATAAAAACTTTAAAAATTCATAAAAATACAAAAAATAATCAAAAAAATAATTTTCTTTTTTCTAAAAATTTTCTTTTATCATTTTCTAGGCTTAGGTTTAAAAATTATTTTCGTAGGTTTAAAATTTAATAAAATCACTTTTTAAAGAACGGGATTTCGTCCCCGTTCTCGTTCTCCTTCGTTTTTAACTTTTATCACTCTTGTTTTAGAATTTCCTTAGCTTTTCTTTATTAAATAGTCAATTAGGGTTAAGAAAAATAGAAAAATAATTTTAGGATTAATTTTTTATAATTTAGGGTTTTTAATTGTCGCGTTTGCTTAATTTCCGTTATTACTTTTTTCCTTTGCATGCTTAATTTGTTTTTAGTTGTAGAATTAGATTATCATTCCAAAATCTTTGAACCTAATTCAAATCATTGTCCAAAAACAAACGGGGTCTCAATTTCACAATTCTTTGGGTGAAACGATCCGGTAAATACTTATCGGTTTAACGAATAATATTTTTGTGTAGAAATTGCTACTAATCTTTGTCCTCAAGGATTTTTAGTAATTTTCTTTATGCTTATATATTATACATATTATAAGTTATATATTGATTCTCAACGATCAATTTTTGGCGCCGTTGCCGGGGATTTGTGATTAAGATTCCTTCGTTTGCAGTTTGTCGATCGTGATTTGGAGAACCTTTCGTCTTCGAAAGATACGCTTTTGAGAAAATCAAAAATACAAAAAAATTTAAAATATAAAAAGTAAAAAAAAAATATTTTTCTTTTCCTTTTTAGTATAAGTAGAAGATTAATAAATAAGAAAAATACAAAAATATTTGCTCTTCCGGATTTTTTGATTTTTTTTGTGAATTCATTAATATAAGAAATAATTTTTTTTTAACCAAGTTGGTAATAATACTTTCAATTGAAGTATTATCCATCGATAAGTTCCCGAACCTAAGATTAAAAAAATTACCGTTTGTGTCACTTACGAAAAAGGCGCACCTCTTTTGTAAAATTTATTTTACTTAAGAGAGTTACCCTAAGTTTGTTGATTATTCGGTAAAAAAAATATTTACGTTCTCATTTCTTTTCTCATTTCATTAGATTATTAGTGATGCGCACTTGAAATTCCAATTTCCAATAATTCAAAACGTAACATTCCGGAGACATCGAAATAAAGGACGTGCTCCAAACATAGTCGAACCCGAGCTTCGTACTATCGTTGAAGTTGAACCAATGGCGGGACGTACAATGGAAGAGCTACTCCGTGCGAGCTACTCCGTGCGAGCTACTCCGTGCACCCACGAAAGGGTATGGAGAAGCTATCATTTTACCAGAAATTAATGCAGATCATTTTGAGATTAAAACGAATTTGCTACAATTGGGTCAAGCAAACCCGTTTCATGGTTTAGAGAACGAAAATCCTCACGCTCATATTAATAGTTTCAAAAGGATTACCTCGACTCTACGATTTAGGAATGTACCAAACGATGTGATTAAGCTAATGATGTTTCCATATTCACTCGAGGGGGCCGCTAAAACTTGGTACGAGAAAGAACCTCTTAATTCAATCTTGACTTGGGAGGATCTCGTTACCAAATTCATGAATCAATTTTTCCCTCCCTAAAAAATGACTCACTTAAAGAATAAAATCTCTCAATTTACCCAAAAATTCGACGAGTCTTTTAGTGAAGCGTGGGAACGATTTAAGGAAATGCTTAGAGCTTGTCCTCATCACGGATTTACGGAGTTAACCTAAGTTGATACCTTTTATAACGGTTTAAACGACAACGATCAAGACTCCTTAAATGTCGCGGCGGGTGGAAATCTTTTGAGTAAGACGACTAGAGAGGCTTTGAATATAATTGAAAACAAATCAAAAGTGCGTTATTCACGAAACAAACCAAATGCTTCTAGGATGAATACGACTTCTAGGGAAAGTGTTAGTAAGACGGATGAGAGAATTGATAAGCTTGCGGATCAACTTTCGACCTTAGTCGAGATTGTTTCTACGAAAGTTGTCACTCCTGCTCCAATCAAAGCGGTTGAGGAAACTTGCGTTACTTGTGGTGGTGCCTATTCTTGGTATAATTGTCCGACTACCGATAATAATCAAGCTAGTGTTTGTGCGACTACGGGTACTTACAATCAAGTTAACCCTCCGAACCGTGTTAGTAACCAAAATAATGGTCAAAATAGGTTTAATCAAAATCAAGGTCAAGGGAATAATAATCGGGCAAATAATTTTCATGGTAATCAAGGTTTTCAAGCTCAAAATAATCATGCTCCGAATTTTCAAAATCAAGGATTTCAAAACCAACCTTTTCAAGTGCCTAATAATCAAGTTCAACAAGAGTTTTCAAATGATTTTTCGAGTTACAAGAGGAATAACGACCAAATGATGAGAAACATGCAAAATCAAATTAACTCGTTGAAAGGAGACCTTAAAGAAACATATGTGCACAACCTCTTTTTAGAATGTGTTAATTAGAACATACGCTCACGCCTTCAAGAAACATATGTGCACAACCTCTTTTTAGAATGCGTTAACTAGGACATATGCGCACGCCTCATAACTATAGCCTTTTTTATTATTATTTCAAGCACCTGAAAACTTAAAACAAGATTCACACATAACTAATTAAAAACTACAGTATAAAAAAAGTCTTAACGCATTTACTCATTAAAAAGGTTGACATTACAAACTTTAACATCTTTATAAGAATTGATTTAAGGGGATAACTTGGTTATAATTATTGTAGCAAACATGGCTACAACCCCCTTAACAAAATACACAAGAAATGACTTATGGACCCACACGGAGGACTTGGGGACCTACTTTCAGACACAGAGACCCACGATTTATAGCACAAATTGTAGCCAATTACCTACAATGAATTGTAGCTAATATATTCCCATTGATTAAAAGCAAAGCACATAAAGCAAAACAACAAACTCATTTTTATTTTTTAAGGAACTGAAGATGGCAAAGGTCACTAATGATATTTTGAATAGCAC
>BQNB010093050.1:1161-26464 GCA_026074375.1 Tanacetum coccineum
CAGTTTTTGTCTGTTTTTGGTCATTTAAGCTCGTTTTTAGAGGTAAAAGATATGTGTAATTAAGCACTTATCACCCGTTCTTAAAGTTAGGATTAATTGTCCTTTAATTTTCTCACTTTTAGGATTTTAGAAAAAAATAATCTTTGAACCAATTCAAATCATTGTCCAAACAACAAACGTGGTCTCAATTTTATAAATCTTCGACGAATACGACCCGGTAATCACTTACCGGTAAATATACGTATTATTATATATATTTGTGAGAATTTTCCTTACCACTTTTGTCCTCAAGGGTAGTTTGGTAATTTTCTATACTTATATTATTATACGTGTATAAAACTTTACGCATCAATAACCAAGTTGGTAAAAGAACACCAACAAATAATACTTTCAACTGAATTATTATCCATTAATAAGTTCCCGAACCAAAGATCAAAAACTTACCTTTTGTGTCTCTTGCGACGTACAGCTCACCTTCAAAATTTAAACAAACTCCTTTGTGCGTTTTTCTTTTGAAGAGTTATCGAGAAGCGAGTTGATTATTAGGTTTAAGTGTCTTATCTCTTTGTCCGTTATTAAAATATATTGTGAATACATTGTTGAGAAAACCAAAAAAAAAAACCAAAAAATTAGTATAAATTTTCTTTTTACATTTGAGTGCATGCGCACTCGTTCTCAATCTCGTAATTCTAACCGTCAACAACAACAAGTCCCACCGACTTTTGTTGAACCATTCAATCTTGTTGAACCCTATTCCCGTAGTTACAATGGATAATAATCGTACTATGGCTCAATTACTCGAAGCACCCACCGTGGGTTACGAGGATGCCATCGTTGTGCCTGAAATCACCGCGGACAACTTTGAGCTTAAGCACGGTTTCATGCTTACCCCGTTCAAACCAACAATTCCTTCATACATACAAAGAAACCCCTCAGCTCACATCCGTTATTTCAACAAGATCACTTCTACGATGAAGTTCCCGAGCGTCCCGAGTACGTCGGTAAAGCTTATGCTTTTCCTATTTTCTCTCGAGGGTGCAGCCCGGATTTGGCTTGAAAAAGAACCCCCTCGATCGATTCTAACATGGGATGATCTTGTTTCGAAATTCATCAATAAATTTTTCCCTCCTTCCAAAACAACAAATCTTCGAAATGAAATCACGAGATTTCAACAACGATTTGATGAAACTTTCTACGAGGCATGGGACCGATTTAATGATCTTCTTCGAGCATGCCCACATCATGGATTTTCGGAGTTACATCAACTCGATACTTTCTATAATGCTTTGAACTCTAATGATCAAGATTCATTGAATTCCGCCGCGGGTGGTAACTTTTTGGATAAAATGCCTCGTGATTGCCTAAGAATCATTGAAAGCAAATCCAAAGTTCGTAATTCACGTAACAAACCGGTTGTTGCAAAAGTGAGTTCGAGCTCTTCTACCCCCGGTATCTCTCCCGATGTTGCTGAACTTAAAGATATGGTGAAAGCCTTACTTCTCGATAAGAAAAATCACCCAGCTCCCGCTCCCGTCAAAGCGGTCGAGGAAAGTTGTGTTACTTGTGGTGGTACTCATTCTTACCGAAATTGTCCCGCCACCGATGGCAACGTTTATCGTGACAATATTCAAGAATTTGTTTCCCAAGCAGCAGCAGCTAATTTTAATCAAGGAAATACCAGTCATCGAGCCCCGATTTCTAATCAAATTCGACCTCCCAGTTTTCCTCCCGTTCAAAACCAAGGAAATAACCAAAACCGTTACAACCAAAACCGGGGAAATAATTACAACCAAGGCCAAATTTATCGACCTCCGATTAATCAACCCCCGGTTCACATAGCTCAACCTTACCAAGCTCCAGCTCCGCAAACACAAGGTGTGACAAAAACCGATTTTGAAAGCTATGTCAAAGCTAATGATGCAGTGATGAGGAACATGCAAGACCAAAACCAAAATTTGTAAAATCAAATGACCAATTCAACAGACATGCTTTCTAAGTTTGTAAATTCCAATACCACTTCTACTTCAGGTTTAGGGACACTCCCTAGTAATACCATTACTAACCCGAAGGTAGATTTGAAGGGTATTACCACCCGAAGCGGTGTAGCTTATCAAGGACCCACGATTCCTACTACTTCTTCACCTCCTAAAGTAGTGGAACGTGAAACCGAGGTGACAAAGGACATGATGCCTCCTACTAATAACGGAAGTACCAAAGACGTCCAACCTACGGTTGTCCAAGTTCAATCTCAAGTACCAAATTCTGAGCCCGTTGTTGATCCCGTTAGTGCTCCGATGCCTAACCCGAAACCGTCAATTCCATATCCTTCAAGACGTAACGATGAAAAACACCGTGAAAAAGCTAACGACCAAATTGAGAAATTCTACAAAATCTTCTAAGATATGAGTTTCGAAATTAGCTTAGCGGATGCTTTGATTCTTATGCCAAAATTTGCCTCGACTCTTAAAGCTTTAAGTCAATTCCATATCCTTACAAGCCGTAACGATGAAAAACGCCATGAAAAAAGCTAACACCAAGTTGAGAAAATCTATAAAATCTTTCAAGATATATTTTTCGAAATTTA
This sequence comes from Tanacetum coccineum, assembly GCA_026074375.1. NCBI lineage: Eukaryota > Viridiplantae > Streptophyta > Magnoliopsida > Asterales > Asteraceae > Tanacetum > Tanacetum coccineum. The sequence goes on from BQNB010093050.1 coordinate 3,746, forward strand.
ACTTAGCGATGCTTTGATCTATCCAAAATTTGCCTCGACTCTTAAAGCTTTAAATTGGAAACAAAGAAAAATTAAGTGAAATGCTAGAAACTCCCTTTGAATGAGCATTGTTCGGCGGTCATCCCCAACAAGTTACACGAAAAACTTGGAGACCCCGGCAAATTTCTAATACCGTGTGATTTTCCCGGAATGGAAGAGTGCTTAGCCTTGGCCGATCTTGGCGCTAGCATAAATCTCATGCCATTATCCGTGTGGACAAAGCTTTCTCTACCTGAAACTCACTCCTACTTGTCTGACTCTTGAACTGCAGACCGATCGATACCAAACGCTGCTCGTATCGCCGAAGATGTCTTACCTTGAAATTAAAAGTTCAAATTCCCGCAACTTTGTAGTCGTAACTTTGGATGCCGATCCCCGAGTTTCGTTAATTCACGGGAGATCTTCTTAAAGACCGATGAGCTTTATTGATGTGCACGAAGGAGAATTACACTTCGATTGGAAAAGAAGCCCGTACATTCAATCTCGATCAAACTACGAGATACTCCTCTAATTACGAATGATATGACGTCAAACCACATGACGACATTATGAAATGGGTTGTGAGGAGTATATCTCGAAGCCAAGTTCTCCGGTTCTCCGATGTGATCGCAAGTGTAAATCACACCGCTTACTATGACCCGATCGACTCACCTCTTCTCCGATTCTCACATCCCTTTAGGGAGATAGTGATTTTCTTCATGAGGAAGTCGATGCTGTTCCTCACTCTTGAAGATGACCCAACTTCACCGAAGTTGATGACTCTTACTTATGACCCAGAGGGATATTCTTCTCTTAGAATCATTTCTTAATGATGTATCCTATCACCCTCCAACCAACAAGAAAAATTAATTGCTTTCATTCGAAAAGAAGACTAAAGTTTGTGAAGCTAAAACAGATAAATCTTCAATTAATGAACCTCCCGAGGTCAAACTTAAGGACTAAGGACTTACCTCCTCATCTCGAATACGCATTTTTGGAAGGTGACAACAAGTTACCAGTCATAATTGCTAAAGACTTGAGTGTCGAGGAAAAAGCCGCTCTCATAAAGGTCTTGAAGTCATACAAGCGAGCCATCACTTGGAAACTCTCCGATATCAAGGGTATTAACCCTGAATTTTGCACTCACAAGATTCTTATGGAAGAGGACTACAAACTAGCGTTTCAACACTAAAGACGGGTGAATCCAAAAATCTACGATGTCATCAAAAAGGAGGTTGAAAAACTTCTTGATTTCGGATTAATTTACCTGATCTCGGATAGTCCTTGGGTAAGCCCCGTACATTGCGTACCAAAAAAGAGTGGTTTTACCGTTGTTGAAAATGATAAAAATGAATTAATTCTGACTCGATTGGTTACGAGATAGCGTGTATGCATTGACTACCAAAAGTTAAATGAAGCCACTCGTAAAGACCACTTTCCACTGCCGTTTATGGATCAAATGCTTAAGAGATTAGGGGGAAATAAGTACTATTGTTTTCTCGATGGTTTCTCGGGTTACTTTCAAATTCCCATTGACCCTCATGATCAAGAAAAGACAACATTCAGATGTCCTTATGGAATGTTTGCTTATCGTCGCATGCCATTTAGTTTATGCAATGCACCAGACACGTTCCAAAGGTGTATGATGGCTATCTTTCATGATATGATCGAAAAAACGATGGAAGTCTTCATGGACGACTTTTCGGTCTTTGGGAATTCATTTAGAAATTGCCTCTCTCGTGTAGACAAGATGGGCTCCATAAGGTGCGAAAAGACACCAATCTTTGCTCTAAAATTAGGAAAAGATGTATTTTATGGTTAAAGAAGGCATTTGTACTTGGCCATAAGATTTCCAAAATAGGGATTGACGGTGGAGCGGATTAAAGCCAAAGTCGATGTGATTGCCAAGTTACCTCATCCCACCACCATTAAGGATGTTCGGAGTTTTCTCGGTCATGCCGGTTTCTACCGACGGTTCGTTAAGGATTTTTCTAAAATTTCCCGACAATGATCATTTTGAGAACGAACTCCGTTCCTTTTCTCCGATGTTTGTATTCAAGCTTTTCAAAACATGTAAAGAAAAAACTTACTGAAGCTCCATCTTGATTGCACCAGACTGGGACATACCTTTGAGCTTATGTGCGTGCAAGAGACTTTGCCATAGTGTAGTCTTGGGGCAACGTTCATGAAAAAACACTTTAGGCCTTTACACTATGCTAGTAAAACAATGAAGAAGGCCGGGAATCACATTACAATACGACAGAGAAAGAAATGTTATGTGGTGATATGGCCTTCGAAAAACTCCGGTCTTACCTCATCTTGACAAAAGCATAGTGTATACGGATCCACTCGCCCTAAATATCTCCTTTGTAAAAAAAGATTCCAAAGAGAGATTGCTAATGTGGGTTCTCCTCTTTAAGAGTGCACATTAAAGTAATTGACCACAAAAGGAGCCGAGAATTTCACGATCCGTATCTTTTCCGATTAGAAAATCCGTATAAAAATGTGCTCGACAAGGGAGGGTAATGACATAGTTTCCTCTCGAGAACTTATATGGTTGACTTTAGTGGTTACTCAAGTACCCATGGTTTGCCGATGTGCAAATTACCACGCGGGAATATTACATTGTTTAAAGGGATGCATCACAACTACTCGAAACAAGTTTTTCACAGATGTCAAACACTACTTCTGGGACGACCCCTTCTTGTTCAAAATATGTGTAGATCAAGTGATCCGGCGGTGTGTGCACGGCAAAGAAGCTCTCGACATCCTCGAAGCTTGCCACAATGGACCCATTAGGGGACATCATGGTGTAGATCTCACCGCCAAAAAGGTCTTTGATGCCGGTTTCTTTTGGCCCACTATCTACAAAGATGCACACGAGTTGGTTAAAAATTGTGACTCGTGCCAACGACAAGGAAAAATTTCACAAAGAGATGAGATGCCTCAAAATTCCATCCAAGTTTGTAAAATCTTTGACGTTTGGGGCATTGATTTTATGGGGCCATTCCCGTCTTCACGAGGGAACAAATATATACTCGTGGTGGTCGACTACTTGTCAAAATGGGTTGAAGCGAAAGCGCTTCCCACCAACAACACTCGATTTGTTTGCAAGTTTCTTAAATCTCTCTTCGCCAGATTCGGTGCCCCTCGTGCTATCATAAGTGATCGCGGAACCTATTTTTTCAATGACCAGTTCGCAAAGGTCATGCTTAAATATGGAGTCACTCATCGTCTCTCCACCGCGTATCACCCACAAATAAGTGGGCAAGTTGAGGTATCCAATCATGGCTTGAAATGAATTCTTGAGAGGACAATGGGCGAGAACCGTGCCTCTTGGTCGGACAAATTAGATGACGCTCTCTGGGCCTTCCGTACAGCTTACAAAACACCCATCGGGTGTACTCCTTACAAGCTCGTGTATGGAAAGGCATGTCATCTACCGATTGAGCTCGAGCACAAAGCCTACTAGGCCTTGAAGCATGCTAACTTTGACCTCGAGACCGCGGGTGATCACCGCAAAGTTCAACTCAATGAACTAAATGAACTTCGTGATCATGCCTATGAGAATTCTTTGATTTACAAGGAGAAAACTAAGAGGATCCATGACGCCAAGATCAAAAACCGCGTTTTCAACGTCGGTGATCAAGTCCTCCTCTTTAACTCTAGATTGAAGATGTTCTCGGGTAAGTTGAAATCCCGTTGGTCCGGACCATTCACCATTGCCCATGTTTTTCCATATGGCACCGTCGAGTTATCCCAAAACTCCGGGCCAAACTTTAAGGTAAATGGTCATCGAATTAAGCACTACTTTGGAGGGGACGTACCAAAATTGGTTGTCCCGGATCTCCAAACCTTCCCCAAGGACAAATGAATTCGGGGATTGGGTCAAGCTTAGTGACCCTAAACAAGCGCTTCGTGGGAGGCACCCCATGCTTATCCGTAGTTATATTATGTAGTAATGAATAAGTGTTTTTGTTGTGAGGAGGCTTGCCTCTTTCCTTTTCCGTGTTTTGTGTTTTGTGTTGTATTGTCCAGGATTGTCCCGGATTTTTGAAGCCTCTCGTGCTCGCGGTTTTGTCCTTCGATCACAAGAGCTTCAAGTCCTCAGCTTCATTTGGGAAATCCAATATTCCCCCCACCACCCCCCCCCCCCCCCCCCCCCCCACCCCCCCTCCCCCCCCCCCCCCCCCCCCCTAACCCCATATAATATACGACTCAACGTTTATCTTTAAGCATACTTATAAACCGGCTTAGGATTTACGTAGCAAGCCCCTCTTAAACATTGAGGACAATGTTTAATTCTAGTATGGGGGGGATCTATCAATTTGATTGTGCCTGCAGCCGTTGTTTTCACGTAATCTAGTTTTTACCACCAAAATTTCAAAAAAAATTAAAAAATTAAAAAATTTCAAAAATAAAATAAGTGTTTTGTCACAATTTTGACTTTCATGATGGGGAGAAGAAATAGAATAAATTTTGACTCGATCGAGAGTGTTGAGCTAGAGCTTGTCTTGTTCACTAACGTTTAGGTACGTGTTCGCAAATTTTGCTAAAAATATGAAAATGATAGAGTTAAGTTATGAGTAGGATGCTAAACAAGATTATTTGGAAATCTAAGAAGCTCATGTATGTAATTTTGGCTTTTTCTCCCAATAAGCTCCTAAACGGGACTAATATCGTGCTATTTTTTGGAAGAGCTAAAACTTAATATCAACGATTTTTATAGTTATAGCAAAAATTTTAGTCTAGTTCAAACTTATACTTGATTTTTCAAAAAAGAAGTCTTATATATATAATATATAATATATTTTTATTATATATATCTATTATATATATATATAATATATTATATATATTATAATTGATTATAAAAATCAAAAAATATTAATAAGTAAATTTCGTTGGCTGATAAAAGTTACTACCTTTGCCGGCTTCTACAACCGATGGGGTGAGTCTTCTAAAGAAAGGACTCATAGTTAAGAATAAATTTCCGAGACTGACACAGTTTGCTCTGCATCTTTCCGGCTCACAACCGAGGTTGCAGCCTTCTAAAGGATCGAGGGTTACATTTGCATAAGTGTTTAATATTAAGTAGAATTGATAAAATAGATCTTCTTTTTGTTAAATTCAAATATCGCTTTGACACTTTGACTATTCTATTATATAAGCTATGTGTATACGAGTGAACACTAGGTTTTAGTTACTAAGGTCCATGTGAGTCCGATTACTTAGTCTCTGTAGGCGTGTCAAATGCCTGGTTAACTTAGCCGCAAAGGTTGGGATGTGCCGAGACGAAGTCGCTACATTGGGATTTATCTCGCCTTCAAACTCATATTCTCGGGGTGAACGTTGAAACATTAGAAATTTGCAAAACGTTGATCCATGGTTGAAATTCAAAATAGCACATACACATAAGATATAATAATGTCGGGAGTGAAAAGTTCACAAGTTGCAAATATGAGTAGTGTTAGCATTTTATCTGATATTTTAACTGTGATTTCTGTTTTAAGTTGGTTTGGAGCAAATGCGAAAAGTCAGGAAGATGAATTTATCTTTTTGGGGCATTCTGGATCGAAATGCCTCTTGTTTTGCTCCCAAATGAAAATAAAGAAAGTCCAACTAAAGTTAGTTCGTTGCTTAAAAAGAAAAATACAAAAAGATGAGAAAAGATAAAATACAAAAATATTAGGAATTAGGTGCCCATCCATTTTAAAAATGATAAAACGGAGGCTTTTCTAAATTCTGATTCTTTAATATCCCCTCGCAAGAAACACTTAGCTACTTTTCGCAGTAATTGGTGGAGGGGATCGACGATTCTTATGTTTTTATAAGTGCTTAACTCTTACTAGCATTACGTGAGGACACGCAATATCTTAGTATGTGGGATTTTGGTGTGTGTTTAAATACACATACATTTGACCACTAAAATCGGACTTAAATGACTAAAAACGTACCAAAAATACATTGTATTTGTATGTTTTACATTTGTATTATGCAGGTAATGGATATCCAAGAAAAGGACAAAAATAGAAGCCAAAATAACAAAACCGAGCACAAGAACGGAAAGAGCGAGAAATAAAAGTCAAAGTCAACCCCGAGATGTGGATTTGGAAAGAGCATCGAAAACCGAACCCGAAAACGTAAACTGCCAAAAGTGTAACCACCTGTACCCACATAGTGGGCCCGGGAAAGCCCACTTATACACTTATATCTTAAAACAAAAAAAAAATAAAAGCCCAAAGTCCAATTTTTATACCCGGCCCAAAAACCAAGCCCACCACCTTATAACTCCCATACCCGATTCCCCTTTTATAAACACCCCCGTTAGTCCTTAAAGGACTAACGGTGCAAACCAACAGAAACCAAAAGGACCAAAGTTGTATCACCACAAGGGCCATGTGTGCAATAAAACGTTATAATACCTTGTGGGGACATTTATTCCATGTTAACCCAAACTAATACCATGCATCTAACAAATAGAACACATCCGTTTTTCTCGCACTACCTATCCATTGTATACCTGCTCACTTCTCCTCCAAAAATCACTCTTACCCTGAGGTTAAACCCACTTCAACCCACATTCTAGAAGTTTAAATGATGCAAGGGATGACGTTTATGACGCCTGACTCGTTGGCAATCCAAAGGAATGATTGCGTGGACACATCCAAGGGCCAAGATGGATTTAAAGAAGCACAAGGATGAGTTAAGGGCCAAGATTGAAGCTTTCTCTTCCTCTCACACAAGAAACACAAACTTAGGAGCACTCCTCTCTAGAATGTTCCTCTTCGAACTTAGAATTAATAGTATCTTGTAAGCATTTGGGAACTTAGTCTCTTTTACCTAGTTTTTCTATCTTTCAGCTTATTTTAGTTCTATTTTAGCGTATTTTACTTTTTACTTGTAATGTTTTTAAAGAGTTTAATGAAATTTGTAGTTTGGTTCTAAATCCGTTTTCAAGTTTTCGCTACACTTTATGTTTAAAAGTCTTTATAAGCTCTTCATAAGCTCACATAACTGTTTTAAATCTTACTTAAGGCTTATGACTTAAGCACTATAAGTATTTTCAATACTTATAGAATGCATAAGTCTACTTTTTAACACTAAAAAGAAAAAAATCACTCAAAAAGCTCTTGGATGATAAGCTTGAAATGGAAAGGCTTATGTTATTTACTGGCTTGTGTAAAAAAGCCAGAGCTTGTTGATAAGCTCTATTGAGCATTTTGTGTCCATGTTTAGCAAAGGACAAAGGTAAACCTATTTTTCCATTTTTAGCTTATTTGATTTTCTAGCTTATCATTTGCTTAACGTACTGCTTATTTTCTTCTTATTTAGGCCTTATTATAATGTTTTTATGCTCATTATGCTTAGTTGTTGTTTAGAATCAATGTGCGAGTTTTTCATTAAAAATATGTCCTTAAAGTTAGCTTAATATTGCATAATCTGTTTTTAGCATATTTGAGTGCTTTTAGTAGTACTAAACTTTTCCTCTATTATTGTCTTTTGAGCTTTTAATATAATTGGTCTTAAGGATTTGTTCATTGAAAATCAAGGAAATCCATGAATATTGGCTAAACAGTTTTAAGAGGTGTTTTGGTTTAATCTGATTTTATGGGTTTAACATGGCGACAAAATTTCATTTTGACACTTTAGTTAGTTTAGTTTAGCTTAAATTAGTGCAAAAATTTAGTTTGTTTAAGTTTATAAGTGTTAAATCTTATTGTTAAGGTTTAAAGAATTGGTGGTTTGAAACTGTAGGTTTATAACTGATCTTGTTGGCTTATTTGATTATGCTCTTGCTTATTGTTGATTTGTGATGTTTTTGTGTTTATGCATGTGTTAAAAACAGGTAGAAACAAAGACTCATTGCCTGCATTTGTTAGTTTTGTGTTTTGCCAAAACTGTCAAAAGTGCTAAGTGTTTAATTTTTTTTGAGATATTGCTTTTTCAAATGCTTGTTGTGGCTTATCCTTTATTTCAAAATGCTTTTAGATTGTTGCTATGTGTTCTTTGGGGTCTAATTTTGATCTGTTTGTAGGTTTGAGATCCATAAGGATCTGTTAGAGTGCTTATTTTTAAGCTCAAAAGTAGTGGTTTGTTAAGACTGAAAAAAGTTTTCTAAGTGTTGAAAAATGAACAAACAGCTTTTTCATCAAGATTTTTAAGGGCTTATTTGTGTTTCAAACTCTTTTTTGATTGATGATTTAAGTAGCTTTTTGGCCAAGCTTTTCAGTGGTATAAGCCACTATGTCATAAGGATCTGTTTGCTAGCTTATTTTTAAGCTAGAAAAGTCCTTGTTGGCTTTTTGATCAACAATTTTTGGCCAAAAGCCATTTTGCTTATTTTAGCTTATCTTCTTATTGTTATTGCTTATTTAGGTTTAGCTTAGCTTATTAGGTTAGTATAAACCCATTTTAGTTTATTTGGCTTTGCCATAAGCTTATTTGAGCTTATTTGCTTTCTAGTGTAAATTTTAAGTGTTTTTAAGCCTTTTTAGCTTTTCTGTCTATCTAGCTTATCATTTGTGCTTATTTTTGTTCTTATGTGCTTTTTAGACATAGCTTATCATCTGTTTTAGCTTAACTCTCTTTTTGGTTTGCTTATTTGAGCTAAAATAGCTTAACAGTTTGCATTTTATAAGATTAGTAGTGTTTAAACATATTCTACCTTGTTTAGCTTATTTTAGTGCTTATTTGTGCTTTATAAAAAAGTGTCTTTGTAAAAAGTGCTTATTTTTAAGTTTTCTAAAAATTTATAAAAAATGGCCAAAACAAAAAAAAATTTGGTTAGTGGGAAGCCGCAGGTGAGCAAGACATCGAACCCGGGTACCTTACCCCATCACCATAGCGTTTTAACACCCACACATAAATTGTGCTACAATAGCTCATCCGGTATATCTTTGCACAATCTATTATTTATATATGTTTTAGGCTTTTAGTATAATAAGTTGTTTTAGCTTATTTCATAGCTTATTCAATAAGCAGTTTTCACGAGCTTATTTTTCTTAGATTCCTCATTGTTCAATCTACTTTTCCTAATTTTTTCAGAATTTTTATAAATAGTTGAGTATTTTTAATCATTTAATTTCATTAAAATCGTTTTTAATTCATAAAAAATTATAAAAAAGTCAAAAAAATATAATTCTTTTTTAGAAAATTTTCTTTTATCATATGGTTTCTAGGAAAATTAGTTTTGCTTCCGTTAGGGTATAATTGCAAATTCATTTTTAAAGAACGGGATTCATTCCGTTTACCTTTTTTTTTTTTGTGTTTTTACAGCTCAATTCCAACTCGTTTTCTGTTCTAGTTTTCTTAATCTTATTTTTTAGTATATAGGGGGTAGTTAAAGTGAAAAAAAAACTTATCATAGGTTATTTTTGAAAAATTTAGGTTTTAGATCCGTTTGGATTCTCGTTTTGCCATTTTTTAGTTAAAATTTGTCTTTGCATTAAAGTGTTTTTAAGCTTTTGCCTTAGTTTTTACCGAAGGTTTTTAGATAACCAAATCCGAATCTTGTTCCATTCAAGCATATTCTCAAAATGACTCTCGGCTTTCAATTGCTTTCCTCATCGGGGATAACGACCCGGGAATCATACTCCCGGATTTACTATAACTGTGATTGCTTTTTTGATTCTTACCCTTATATTTATACATATATTTATATATTTATTTATATATTTATATTTATATATATTTATAAAAGGTGTGAGTCATATTTGGATCACACGTTAAAGATAACTTGTTCGTGCTTAAATGGTGTTGACGAAGACTTGACGAATCTAGCAATGTGTGATTTTTATTATGATGCTCAATGTTCACATTTGCTATCACTTAAAGGAGTGACGTTATTGTGCCCAGTGTCTCATTTTATAGGATAAATGAGGATTTTATCAAGAGGTTGCAGTCTACTTATACTTTGTGGTCTAAGTTATGAGTTTTTTTGGACGTCCCGTCGGATAGTACAAGGATATAAGATACAAGTTTTGGATATCTTCTTCTTCATCAAAATTCGTTTATCTCAAATTGTCTATCATCAAGTGATATTACATAAAGCCTACAGAGTTCGTGATTCAAGAGATGGTTAACATATTTTTTCAGGGGAAGCTCATTGTTAACATGTTTAACCATCTACATGCACCACTTGAGGGGAAGTGTTTCGTTACTACTACTAGTCATTTATTACTACTGCTAGTTTATGTTTCTACTGCTCAGAGTCATTTTTCTTATTATGCTTCATGGCGGGTATTTTGAGTCATTAGAATGATGGATTAGTAGTATGGTATATGATTTGTAGCTGTTATGATCTATGTTGCCATATACTACAGAAGACCCTTATTTAGATGATTACAATAAGGGATAAGATACAAAGGTTTAATTGATTTACAGCTCTTTATGTGTTTAAGGTTGATGTTCAAGGAGATCTTAAGTCAAGGGGACTGCATTGAAGTTTTTATTTCATTCAGGAGATGATCACATCTCAACCTTCAGGGAAGGCTTGGTTTTATGATGAAAGTTCGTACACGACTTTGTTGTTTTGTCATTATCTAAATAGGGGAAGTATTGTTGGCTTCTTAATTTTGATGAGAAAAGTGAATTAAATCGAATGAAAAACAAAAGGACTTCAAACGCTAAGTAGAATTGTTCAAAAGATGGAAGATTTTGAAGATTCTAGAAGATCTCCTGATAAAGATAAAAGATATCAGAAGATCAAGTTTAATATTTAAATGATTTATTTGTCTTATTCTTATCTTCTTGTGTAAGTCTTGTAAACCCTATATATAAAGGGTATTAGGCATCTGGTGGAAATTATCCAGAAAACATAGAGCTTTCCCAATGAGAGTCTAGAAAAACGTGTGTGTGTACACATTTAGCTAGTAGTTAGATTAATAGTTAGTTAGTTAGTAGCTCCAAAGTATAGAATTGGGGCAAGGTGGAAATGTATGGAATGAAAACCTTGTTTGATAATATATTGTTCTTTATATTCCGTTGCATATTTATATTATCTGTAAAACATATCCTAGATGGGCTTAAACGATCTCCACACATTTCTTGCTAAATATTTCTTGTATGTGTTAAGTGATTATAGCTATTCTACAATTGGTATCAAGAGCCATGGAGTGGTGTGCTTAGATTTTGTGTTTTATTTTTTTGGTTCGTGAGTTTTTTCTTCAAAAAATCGCCTCGTCTTTTGATTTTTTCTTATTTTTTAAGCTTAAATTCCACACTAAAAGATCATCTACATAGGTAGCTTTGATCTAGTATCCTTGGATATAGGTGTGCTGTGCTTAGATTCATATGAAAAATCTCTTACTAGTCAGTGCCGAACTAGTCAGTGTCGAACTAGTTGTGGGTTTCAAAGTGCCGATCTAGTCAATCTTCAGTGAGTGCCGATCTAGTCAATCTTCAGTGAGTGCCGATGTAGTCTACATCAGAGATACCCGAACTAGTCATCTCCAGAAGACAACCGATCTAGTCATTTCAGAGATACCCGAACTAGTCATCTTAGAAGCACCCGAACTAGTCATCTAAGAAGCACCAAACTAGTCGTTTTTTTCTAAGAAGTATCGAACTAGTCAGTGCCGAACTAGTCATGGATTTCAAAGTGCCGATCTAGTCAATCTTCAGTGAGTGTCGATCTAGTCTACATCAGAGATACCTGAACTAGTCATCTCCAGAAGACAACCGAACTAGTTGATTTCAGAGACCACCGAACTAGTTAAGTTTAATTGAAACCGAACTAAACAAATCTCAAGACTTAAAAGATAACCTTAATTAAAATATAATTTCTTTCTACCACCGTTCGATCCAACAATAATCCTTAAACATACAAAATCAAAAATGTCTTCTCTTGCCGAATTCGCTATCCTAAATGGTGCCGATAACAGACCTCCAATGTTGGACAAGCTTATGTATGATTCATGGAAAAGTAGAATGAAGCTATATATGGAAAATCGTGAAAATGGTTACTTGATCCCTGAATCTATCAGAAATGGTCCCCTTGTTTGGCCAATGATTGAAGAAAATAGGGAAATGAGAAGAAAGAGAGTTCCTGAACTGTCAGCACCCGAGAAACTTCAATATGAAGCTGATGTCAAGGCAACAAACATCATTCTTCAAGGTGTTCCAACAGACGTCTATGCACTTGTGAGTCACCATCGTGTAGCCAAGGATTTATGGGAACGCATTGAGCTATTAATGCAAGGAACGTCATTGACTAAACAAGAAAGAGAGTGCAAGTTATATGATTCTTTTGATAAGTTTGCTTACATTAAAAGAGAAACCCTGTCTCAGTATTACCATTGATTTACTCAATTGATCAACGATATGCACATTTACCAGATGGGGTTGCAATAGTTTTAAGTCAACACAAAGTTCTTGAATAGTCTTCCTCCCGAATGGAGAAAATTTATGACTGATGTCAAATTGGTGAAGGATCTGCATGTCACGAACTTTGATCAGCTCTTTGCTCATCTTGAACACCATGAAGCACACCATCCGTTGGCACTTGTCGCAAACCACCAATACAACACTTATCAAACAACAACATACAAAAACCCCAACAACAAAGCTCATTATCTCAGTATGAAGTTACTTATCCCAATCAGCAGTATTCAGTCAGTCACCCATAAACCCAGCAAGCAGTTACTTACCAATCTAATGCACCTCAAACCATTTACCAACAACCACAAGCTATCTCTCAGATTGATTATCAACCACAACAGACAAAGTTTCCTGCTTTAGACTCTGGTCTTGCTGTCCCTGTGTTTAATAAAGGTGTTGATCTAATTGACGCAATCAACAAGATGATGTCGTTCTTATCTACAGTTGTCACATCTTGTTTCCCTTCCACGAACAATCAGCTGAGAAATTCTTTAAACCCTCGACAACAAGCAACAATTCAGGATGAAAGAGTTACTTTACAAACAATTCAGGGGAGACAAATTTATTTTGCTACGGGAACAAGTAAGACATACACTCCAGGAGCAAGTGGAAGTAATTCTGGGAAACAAATGATGTTCATTTGTTACAACTGCAAAGGGGAGGGATACATGTCCAAACAATGCACTAAACCTAAAAGGAAACGAGATGATTCATGGTTTAAGAATAAAGTATTGCTAGTACAAGCTCAAGCAAATGGTCAAATTCTACATGAAGAGGAACTAGCATTTTTGGTAGATCCAGGAATTGCAGAAGGTCAAGCTACACAGACTGTCATTACTCACAATGCTGCTTATCAAGCCGATGATTTGGATGCATATGACTTTGATTGTGGTGAACTCAACACTACCAAAGTTGCTCTCATGGTGAATTTGTCTCATTATGGTTCAAATGCTCTCGCTGAGGTACACAATCATGATAATGTGAATAACAATATGATTAATCAAGCTGTGCAGGCGATGCCGTCTTCTGAACAGTCGAATGTTATGAATCATTCAAAGACTGAAATAACCAGTGATAGTAATATCATTCCTTATTCTTAGTATTTGATTGAATCACAATAGGCAGCTGTTCAGAATTCTAACTCTTTTGCACAACAAGATGCACTAATATTATCTGTGATTGAACAACTAAAAAATCAAGTACTTAATTGTACCAAGATAAATTTGGACAATAAAAGTGTCAATGATACTTTAACTGCTGAGCTTGAAAGATATAAGGAACAACTTAAAGTTTTGAAAAAAAGGACAAAATGTTGATTTAAGGAGTAATGACAACGTTTCAGATTCAAGTGCACAATTTGTAAAGATGGATCATCTTAAACAAACTCTTTCTGAACATTTAAAAGAAAAGGGATCTTTAATGCAAACAGTTACTCTTCTCAAAAATGATTTTAAGAAAGAAAAATTTAGAAACATTGATAGGGAAATTACTTTAGAAAAGAGGATCAAACAACTAGATAATATTGTTTTTAAAAGAGATCAATCCCTACAAACTATTCACATGTTGACGAAACCTCAGTTTTTCTATGATCATACCACTAAACAAGCTCTAGTTTTTCAAAATCCTTTCTATCTGAAGAAAGCTCAGCAGTTGGAACCAAAGCTTTATGATGGTAATGTCATTGAGAAAACTAATGCCATTGTGATTCCTGACTCCAAAGAGACCTTAATGTTTGCTGAAGAGAGTCGTTTAAAAATGCTTTTAAAACAAAAGGATCCTATAATGTTAGAAAAGAAAGTTAATACTACACCAGTCGATTATGCTGTTCTTAACCAATGATCACCTTTGACTCAACCCTTAATATATAGTAAATATATATATAATATACTTATAAATATATAAAAAGGAGGGTAAGAATCAAAAAATCACAATTATAGTAATCCGAGAGTATGATTCTCGGGTCGTTATCCCCAACGAGGAATGCAATTGAAAGCCGAGAGTCATTTTGAGAATATGTGCTTGAATGGAAGCAAGATTAAAACTATGGGAAAACTAAGGCAAAAGCTTAAAAACACTTAAGGCAAGACAAATTTTAACTAAAGACGCAAAACGGGAACCCTAAACGGGATCTAAAAACCCTAAATTTTCAAAAATAAACCTAAGATGAATTTTTTTTCACTTTTATAAGACTTAATTGACTAAAAAGCTAAAACAAAGGAAACTAGACTAAAAACGACGGAGATTTGAGCTTGAAAACACTAAAAACGTGAACGGGAATGAATCCCGTTCTTTAGAAAACAAAATTTTGCAATTTAAACCCTACGGAAGCAAAACTAATTTTCCTAGAAACTAAATGATAAAATAAAATCTTCTAAAAAAATATATTATATTTTTGACCTTTTTATAAATTTTTATGAATTAAAATATACATCTAGAATCATAGGATCACAAATATTGTCCTTCTAAAATCGTGCTAAGGATACGCTTCTGGCTTAACTAGTTAACGGAAATTGCCTTTGGTTTTGTTTTTGTAGTTTTATTGAACTTGTTGACTAGTGGTGATCTAGATAATTTAACAAGTAATGTTCTGATTCCATTGGATAGTTGGACAAGTGGACTACTAGTGTATAAATTGCCATTAAGCAATAAGTGGGTAAAGTCTCTATGAGCTAGGGTTTAACAAGATCACCATTGCTTTAATCCTTAAGATAGATTGTAATCAAGTAATAAGGATGCTTTATGCGGATGCTTTAATTGTGACAGAATTAACGTGTCTAGGTTTTAGGATAAAGTCCCACCTAAGTCTAAGAATGATATGCCTCTTCGAGATAAGTAATCATTGCACTGAATAAACAAACCAACCTTCTAATCGGATTAATGATGGCTAATACAGTTTTCTATCATAAGGTTCGACCACACTTTTATCTTCTGTTAATTTGCTTGCGTGGGTTAAAGTGTCTTGAATTGATTGTAGTCACCAACCAAACCCGTGCCAGTCTCTCAGAAACCCCCCTTTTACCTGATAGAATTAAGATTAGAACTAACATAGGATTAACATAGGTTTGACTTAGATTAGAATTAACTTAGATTAGATAAACCAAAATATAAATAAATTGAGAGATTTAACCTCGCTTCAAGTGTTCGACACCCTACTTACTTGAATCTATCACCGACCAGCGTACACTGCCCGTTAAAGTGTTGTTTTTGGTTAAGTCGACAAAATATAAATTTAAAACTTGAACTATCATAAATAAACACCACAACGACACATCAAGTTTTTGGCGCCGTTGCCGGGGAGTGAAAATTAATCTTGATTTTTATTTTATGTTTTGGTCATTAGATTAGATCTAACCCTTAGGAGTAGTGTAAATTAGATTAGTGTATATTCTTGTATATTCTGTATATTTTTGTATAGTTGTTAGTTTAATTGTTTGCTTGTATATTTGTGTGTTTAATTTAATTGTTTTGCTAATTCACTGTTCTGGTCGATAACTCGATACGGGTATCACTTCATTGGATACAGCGTATCCTACCTTCTGATAATATAGTCGTATACATTCACTCGATTAATACGGGTATCATTCATATTGGAATACGGCGTATTGATCATTTGTAACAGAATCAGAACCTTAGTTTTCTATATTTGATTTACGTGCTAAATTTTTTTTCTATCCAAAAGAGCAATCCTACTGATTGTTTATCCCTTGTTTTAGGTAGTGCATGACAAGGAGTTCAACAAACGAACTATTCACACCTTACAAAGATCCTGAACGAGAATTTCGATCATCTAGGAGACACTTCAAGACACTAAGTCTTGACGAGTTGAGATCGCCTGATTTCAATTTACTTTCTAACCAAGAATACTCGGAGGAAGAAGTTGTGGAAACAATGGCAGAAACTATGGAGCCGTACATGAGCAAGACCCAAGCTGACTATGGATCGGGGGTTGCTAGGCCCAAAATTGAAGACAATGATAACTTTGAATTAAAGGGCAAATTCTCAAGGAACTACGGTGACTAACACCTTCAGCGGTTAAATTTGAAGATGCGATTACGCAACACATTGAGAAAGTTTTTTAGATCGTCGATTATTCCACATTTCCAAATAATACTATAGCTACCGTGATGGCTTAGAGCCTTCCCTATGTCCTTGATGGAGCGCAAAGCATTGGCTAAGAAACGGACAACTGGTTCGATTACAACTTAGGAAGGTCTTAAAACAAAATTTCTGAACAGATATTGCCCACCTGCTCGAACTGCAAAGAAGATGGAGGAAATCAACAACTTTCAGCAAGAACCAGATGAAAACCTTTACCAAGCATGGGAGCGATTTAAATAACTCTTAATGAAGTGTCCTCAGCACTATTTAATGGAGATGCAAGAGGTAATCTTGTTCTATAATAGATTAAGAATTCCTACTCGACAAATTCTTGACTCAAGAGGTGCAATATCATCAAAGATTGTTGCTGATGCAAAAATAGCCATCCAAGAAATGGCTGAATACTCTTAGAAATGGCATAATAGAACATCTAGGTTAAGAAGTACTGAAACTTCTGATGGATTAGCAGCTATACAAGCACAAATGAACAATCTAGGAAGAGAGATCAAGAAAGTGAATGAAAAAGTCTATGCTGCTCAAGTTGGATGCCAATAATGCAAAGGACCCCACTACACCAAAGATTGCCCACTAAAAGAAGAAGGGAAAACCCTCGAAGAAGCTTACTACACGTAATTTGGTGGACCTTTTCAAGGAGGGGGATATAGAGCAGCAACTCCGGGATTTAACAAAGGAAACAAATGTGAATCCTTCGTACCAAGAATGAAGACAATCTATGGAGATTACCCTGAGCAAATTCATGTGTGAATTCAACAAAGAGACCTGAAGAAAACTCCTATTTGATTAGAGAATCTGAGCTTTGACAGATGCTGTTCATTCGTAACCAAGGAGCACTCTATTAAACTTTTAGAAATCCAATTCAGGAAATAAGCAAGGTACTACAGAAAGAGGTTTTAGAAGTCTACCTACTACTACTCAAGTGAACCGATAGATCAAGTTAAGTCGATTTCACACTATATGAAGAGAGTCTATACCCGATACGCCGTATTGGATCCTCCCAATACGCCGTATCCACTAGACAGAAGCCGTACACTAATGTACGAGACAAGACAAACGATGATTCCATTTCTAAGTCGTTTGAATGGTTACTACTGTGAAGAAAAGAAGGGATCATATGGACCATAATTCTCGAAAGCTTACTCTGAAGCTTCACAATCCATACCCCAAAGGAGAAAGACTAGGGTGTTTCACTTTACCTTGGCTTTATTTAATAATGTATTGCTTCCGATAATGCCTTGTTGACTTAGGCCTAGCGTTAGTGTTATGCCTCTGACCTACCTTAGCTTAGGATTAGGCGAATTAGCTCACACTAAGTTGACAGTGGAATTAGCGGATAGGACAGTGAAATATCTAAAAGGAATTGCTGAAAACGTACTAGTAGGTATTGGTAAATTTACTTTCCCAGTAGACTTTATAATTCTTGATATGCTCAAGGATATCAAAGTGCCCTTGATCCTCGGAAGACCATTTTTGTCTACCACCCGTTCTAAGATTGATGTTTACAAAAGGAAGATTACTTTAAGTGTCAGGGAAGAAAAGATTATTTTCAAAAGTGTTAAACCTGCTAGTAGTTTAATTAAGAGGGTCTACATGCTAAGTTTGAGAGAAAGAATGGAACTTGATTTAGAAGCTAGGCTTATAGGAGAGACTTTGGTGTTAAATAGATCACTAGACCCTTTCTTGGAAGATTATATTAAATTAAATGATTTAAATGAATCATTTGAGCTTAGGAGAAATCAAAGAGATGATTTAATACCCACCATTGAGGAAGGTGAGGTAATTGAGGAATTTAGAACTAGGGATGAAGATCTTGATACTGTAATTGATGATTACCCTAGTTATTGCGACTCTGATAAGAAAATCCACATAGACTACGCTTACAACTTAAAGTTTTCATGCATGATAGGACTTTAATTTACTCACGCTAACTTTTTCCCATTATTGTATGTCAATGTGATGTCCAAAAAGTTTCATAACTCTATAATGAAAGATAAGATGGTGTACAAAGGGAATAATGTTGTAGGAGCCTTAATGAGTGTGTGATGACATCAAATAACATCACTTTATTATTGATGTGTCATTGTGTAGGTGTTATTTTATGTATTAAGTTTTACTATTTATATTTTGCCGACTTAACCTAAAAACAACACTTTAACGGGCAGTGTACCCGGTCGCTGGTAGTTTCGTGGTAAGTAGGGTGTCGATCACTAAGAGCGAGAGCGTTAATATCTAATTTATAAGTATTTTAGTTATCTAATTTATGCAAGTCCTAAGCTAATGATAGGGGGTTCAGCCTGAGAGACTGGCACAAGTTTGGGTATCTAAGCTAAGGTTTTGATGACATGTAAAGCAATAAACACACACAAGAAGATTAACAAACGATAAAGAAGCGATCAAATACTAATATAAAGAAAACATATCAACCATGAATAATCTGATAAAACGCAGGTTTGTTTATTAGTGCAATGATAGTCTTATCTCGATGTGGCATATCATTCTTAAGACTTAGGTGGTACTTCATCCTAAGACATAGACACGAACAATCCTATCACAATTAACGTGCCCGCATAAAGCATCCTTATGTTGATTATAATCTATCTTAGGAGATTCATAATGGTGCTCTTACAAAACTCTAGCTCATGGAGACTTTACCCACTTACTGCTTAACGGCGATTTATATACTAGTAGTCCACTTGTCCAACTATCCAATGGAATCAGAACGTTATTTGTTAAGTTATCTAAGGACACCTGCTAGTCAACACGTTCAATAAACCAAAGGCAATATCCGATTAACTAGTTAAGCCAGAAGCGTATCCTTAGCACGGATTTAGAAGGACAATATTTATGATCTGATGATTCTAGATGTATAAATCACTATATGGAGAGCTATCCCGGTATCTAGATTACTGGTTAGGTCTCACTAAACCCAGTTGAATGAAAGGTCGCATACAAAAGCACATAAACAAGTATAAAATGATAAACATAATCAAACAATCAACGATAAATTAAGACAATCGAGATAAACAAACTAAACATTAAATCTTCATAAACATGGCTGATACCTAAAGGTATCGGCCGATAGTCATTGTAAAAATACACACGGTTTGATATATGAATGATTAAAATAAAGAAACCTCAATCGAATGCGTATTCGGTTATGCGAAGATTACAAGAGTTTTCTTATTATCTTGAGGCTAATTTCTGACCTTCTTGGCTCTTCTATACATCTCAGAATTGACTTGGTGGTTTAGGGATTTTCTTGCATACCTAAAACTGAGTTTAGGTTCTTGTATTTATAATGTCTGGAAATTGGTCAATACGCCGTATTCAATGCATTCAATACGCGTATTGATGAGGTTTCCCTGGTTAGTAGTTGAATGTTGACCAATTATCATTAATGACCATAAATTGTCATTAATTTTGCGTGTAATCATCATTAAGTGTCATTCAACTTTCCTTATGACCACGATTTTCATTAATTGCAAAATCACTGATTATTAACCTTAATAAATGCATGATGTTAGCCTTAATTTTATATAAGTCGAACAAGAATGTTATCGGTCTTATTAGTCGTAATTAGTCTTGTTAAGTAATAGGCTAGTCGGGTTCAACGGGCTTGGATTGTAATCTAATATTGCCCGTGTTTCGGGCTCAAAGCCCAAGTTTAGCCAAGCCCGGCCCAAGTAGAAAAGCCCACATGCCACTCTTGGCATTGGGTATAAATAGAACCCTCTCCACACATGGAGAGGGTGTTGGTTACCATTTGCATAGTTTGTGTGTGTGTGTAATCTTCCAACTCTAGTTTTCTCTCTAATAATCTTTCACTTTCCTTATCTCTTTTCTATCTTATTTTGCTTATTGGTATAGCTTATGTTGTGAAAATGGATTAAGCTTTTGGGATAACATTTGGTATCATTCGCCACGGGTGGGTTTAGTTTTTGTTAGTTTTAGTGGTTGTTTCGTGTTTGTTTTTTGTTTGGTTAGTGGTTTCGTTTTTTGTTAAGCAAAGTAGTTCGATTTGTTTGTTTGTAGTTTTTGTTGTTTCGTGAAAGTAGTGCTTATTTTGTGAAAGTAGTGCTTATTTTGTTTGCGTGGCTAAGAAAAACGCAAGGACGAAAAGTGCTTTTAGTGGAAAACGGATCAATCGAACGAGTGGAAAACGGGATCATCGAACGAGACGATCGAACGAGTCCATCGAACGAGCAACTTCTTGCAAGGATCGAACGAGTGGTTTTTTCTGCTTTGATCGAACGAGCAACTTCTTCAACAATCGAACAAGCATACTCGAACTAGCGAAGATCGAACGAGCGACGATTAGTTTTGATCGAACGAGCGTGTATTTCTTGTGGATCGAACAAGCCCTTCGAACAAGCATCATTCGAACAAGCATAATCGAACGAGCGGATTTAGCTTCGATCGAACTAGCTATAATCATTCGAACTAGCACCATCGAACGAGTGTGATCGAACCAGCGTGATCGAACGAACGTGATCGAACGAGCGTGATCGAACGAGAATTTTTTTTAGAAAACTTGTGTGACGAAAACGGTTTCAGTAAAACAGCCATAACTTTTGATCCGTAAGTCCGTTTTAGGCCCGTGACCTCTCAAATCGAAGAGAAAAACGAGACGGATCACGCTGTAACCACCCTTTAGCTGGTTAAGGATTTTTCGAAGCCCAAAAACATCGTTTTCTATGATTTATTGACGTTTTTCAGTTTTTTTTTGGAATTTTCGCTGATTCCAAATCAAATCATTCACGGTTTTTTCTTGATTTTGTAAAATCCCGTGAAAGATACGATTCTTCTCTCGGTTTAAATCAAGAATTGTAAAATCCCGTGAACGATAATTGATTTCAATCCACAACAACAATCACTTTACCTACTTAAGATCCGATATCCATTCACAACATCACAATGTCAAATTCAAATACCAATTTGCAAACTCAATCATCGAATGCTCTTCATAATGCTATCATGGAAGCGGGTAGCAAAGATCGTCCACCAATGTTAGCACCGGGTAATTACGTTCAGTGGAAATCCAGAATCAAGAGATACATTGACACCAAACCTAACCGTGAACTCATCCACTATAGTCTCCAAAATCCTCCATACATATATCAATGGGCTGAGAAAACAGTTCCAGTTGCTGAAGGAAGTTCTGAAACAACCATAGAGAGGTATATGGAGAACTATAAGAATGTTTCACAAGACATACGAGATCAAATGAATGCTGAAGCTGAAGCCGTTCAGATCATTCTGACAGGGATAGATAACGATATCTACTCCACAGTTGATGCTTGTCCGAATGCATGTGAAATGTGGAAAGCCATTGAAAGGTTGAAACAAGGTGAATCAATTAATGTTCAAGATCTTGAAACCAATTTATATTGGGAGTTTGGAAAATTCACATCACGAGATGGTGAATCACTTGAATCGTATTACTCACGGTTTTACAAGATGATGAATGAGCTTGTCCGAAATCAGTGTAATGTTACTAATCATCAGGTCAATGTCCAGTTCTTACTTCAACTACAACCAGAATGGCAAAGGTTTGTGACACTTGTTAAGCAGAGTCAAGAGCTGAAGACTGTCTCCTATCACAAGCTTTATGACATTCTGAAGCAACACCAGAATGAAGTCAATGAGATACGAACTGAAAGACTAGCACGTACTGCTAATCCACTTGCACTTGTTGCTCAACAACAACCAGTTTACCATCCTCCAAACCATCCTACTCAAAACACTCAATATTCCTCCACCAGATCGCAACAGTCTACCAGAAACAGAGGAAAAGCAATTGTTACATCTTCTGCTCCTACTTATGATCCAGAACCTGCTACGGTTACTGAAGATGAGAACATGTCAAGGAAAAGAGATTGACAACCCATGGCTTTAATTTCTCTCTCGTTCAAGAAAATCTACAAACCTACCAACAACAACCTTCGAACTTCATCAAACACCAGTCGAGCTAATCAAGACAATTCTCCAAGAACTAACAGAGGAACTGGGTATGATAATCAGAGGGCAATTAATGTTGCTGGGGCTAGGGAAAATGTAGGTACTCCGGTTGTGCAAAAGTCTGGGATTCAGTGTTATAACTGCAAGGAATATGGGCATGTATCAAGGGAATGTCAGAAACCAAAACGAGTAAAGGATGCAGCTTATCACAAGGAAAAGATGTTATTGTGTAAACACGAGGAAGTT
>BQNB010093051.1:681-26464 GCA_026074375.1 Tanacetum coccineum
AAAATAGTTTATAAAATCTGTTAATAATATTTAATCTGATTTTAAGAAAGTGTTTATAATTCTGTTAAACCGAATATGTCTTAAGATTATAGGGAAACATGTACACTTTTATTAAAATAAAACCAGATTATATTTAATAATAATTAACAGAAATTTAACAACAAAAAATAAAACAGACATAATTGGGTAAAAGCAGAAGATAGACAATATGAACGATAAATAAGAAAACAGTAAAAGGTCGTGGAACGAGGCACGTGTTGGACACACTTCCTTTAAAACAGATTCTCAGTCTGTTTCCCAGGGTACAACGTTCAAAGTTGTTGTATAGCCGGACCTGACATACTTGCCTAAAATATCACGGAAAACAGAGTGCTTCTGATCAAAAAGACTGCTAGAAAACTTGTTAATGGAGCTTTTCTCTTTTGTGTGTTTTTCTTGTTATGTCTTGGAATGGTTGAGTTTGCCATCTATTTATACACATTCATATGCATATTGTGTAATGGTGCAATCAATGTCAATTAATGCCTTAATAATGATTCATTAATTTTCTGTTATAAACTTTTGAGTCAAATAATAACCGCCAATTAAATTGTCAATTAATGACCCATTAATTTACAGTTATAAACATTTGAGTCAAATAATAACCAGCAATCAATTGTCTATTAAGACAAATTAATTTGCATTACCAAACGAGCTCAGGTAACTGACATTTAAACCATTTTTCCCCTCCAAAATCCACTTCCTACTTGAGACATCGATATCACATTCACTGACTAACTCGGTTTTGGACATATACTGGCTCGACCTGGCCTTACATTTAATAATTATATTTACTAATAATTATCTATGTCCAAAGTTAGTGAAAACACATTTTCCACTAAAATTTTCCAACAATCCCCCACATGAATGGAAATCGGTCGAAAACACTCGAAATTTTCGGTGAAATTTCTGCGGTTGAGTCCTGCATAGGATAGGTAGGTGTGACCCTTTGAACCTTCCCTTGTGAGATGCACTTAGCCTCCTAGATCTGAGTAGACGCGATGTCCTTGAACTCAGCCTCTGTTTACGTAGACGACAATACACACTCACACACGACTCTCCCTGACATTGTCAAGTCCTCATAGTCGTGCTCGTTATGGTCATGAGCACTAGCCTGGTTCTGCAAGAGCTCTTAGGAATTGCGCCCCCATAATTCCCTTCGAAGCGACCCCACTTCTCTCTCACATAGATGATTTCATCTTGAACCATTAAAGCCATATGTTTAACCTCTCAACAAGTCACATTGTTATAGGAATGGACTAGGAAGTTACAAGTCAAATAACTCCCCCACATTGACGTGACTTCCCCTACATTTCTATAATTAGGTTGTCCTATTGAACCTAGATCTTAGGATCTCCAGTCAACTAGGTTAGGTTTTCCTTCATATAAACTCATTCCTTTAAAGGCTTTAGTCCCATTCCTTTGCACAACTTACTAACTAACTCTCTGCTTAAGCCTTTTGTAAACGGATCCGCGATGTTATCCTTTGACGCCACATAATCAATTGAGATAACTCCTGTTGAGAGTAGTTGTCGTATCGAGTTATGTCAACGATGGATATGTCTAGACTTTACATTATACATTGTGCTTTGAGCTCTTCCCATGGCTGATTTACTGTCACAATGTATACAAATGGCCGTTACCGGTTTAGGCCATCTTAGTATGTCCTCTACGAATTGACGTAGCCATTCCGCCTCTTCTCCACATTTATCTAGCGTGATAAATTATGATTCCATCGTGGATTTAGCTATAACAGTTTGCTTGGAAGACTTCCAAGATATAGCGGCCCCTCCTAGTGTAAACACATATCCACTAGTCGATCTAGAATCCTTTATGTCAGATATCCAATTTGCATCACTGTATCCCTCGATAACAGCAGGATGTCTGTCATAATGCAGTCCATAATCACGACTGTATCTCAAATAATGAAGTACCCTCGTTATAGCTTTCCAATGTGCATAACTTGGATTACTCGTATACCTACTTAGCCTACTAACTGCATATGCTAAGTCAGGTCGGGTACCTGTCATCAAGTACATTAACATGCCAATAATCCTTGAATACTCTAATTGGGCAACACCTAAGCCTCTATTTTTAGATAGATGCATACTGGTGTCAATTGGAGTTCTAGCTTGGCCGGAATCCCCCGCATTATGAGTATTAAGAATTTTGTCCACGTAATGTGCTTGACTTAACACAAGTCCATTCTGAGTTCGTATGATCTTTATTCCAAGGATCACATCAGCCAAACCCATATCCTTCATGTCAAACTTTGATTTCAACATGTCTTTAGTGGATCTAATTATCTTGTCGTTACTGCCAACGATAAGCATATCATCGACATACAAACACAAAATTACATATCCAGCACTTGTGTCCTTCACGTAAACACACTTGTCGCATTCATTAATTTTGAATCCACTCTCTAACATGGTGTGGTCAAACTTTTGATGCCACTGTTTGGGAGCTTGCTTTAAGCCATACAACGACTTAACAAGTCTACAAACCTTGCCCTCTTGTCCAGGAGCTATGAAACCCTCAGGTTGGTTCATATATATTTCTTCTTCTAAATCTCCATTTAGAAAAGCCGTTTTCACATCCATTTGGTGAATTTCCAAATTTCTTAATACCATTCTAATCGAGGTTATTCGCGTAATAGGTGAATAAGTATAAAAGTAATCTAGACCTTCGCGTTGTCTAAATCCTTTGATCACTAATCTTGCTTTGTACCTGTCAATGGTGCCATCGGCTTTCATATTCTTCTTGAAGATCCATTTATAGCCTAGTGGTTCACAACCCGAAAGTAAACCCACGAGCTCCCAAGTATGTTTTTGTTAAATATAATCTATTTCACTTTTGATGGCTTTTTTCGATTGAGCCATTCCGAGGAAGTTACTGCTTTTTACTAAGAAGTCGGTTCGTTTCCAGACCATAAGAAACAAATCGGGGTCCAAACGATTTCTCGACTTTTTGCATTTTGCTTCTTCTAGTTCACCTCTTCTTTCTTGGTGGGGGGGGGGGGGGGGGGGGGTGGGGGGAGGGGGGGGGTGGGGTGGGGGGGGGTGGTGGGGGGGGGGGGGGGGGGGGGGGGGGGGGTGGGGGGGGGGGGGGGGGGGGGGGGGGGGGGGGGGGGGTGGGGTGGGGGTGGTGGGGGGGGGGGGAGGGGGGGTGGGGGGGGGGGGGTGGGGGGGGGGGGGGGGGGTGGGGGGGGGGGGGGGGGGGGGGGGGGGGGGGGGGTGGGGGGTGGGGGGGAGGGGGGGTGGGGGGGTGTGGGGGGGGGGGGGGGGGGGGGGGGGGGGGCTGGGGTGGGGGGGGTGTGGGGGGGGGGGGGGGGGGTGGTGGGGGGGGGGGGGGGGGGGGGGGGGGGGTGGGGGGGGGGTGAGGGGGGGGGGGGGGGGGGGGGGGGGGGGGGGGGGGGGGGGGGGGGGGTGGGGGGTGGGGGGGGGGGGTGGGGGGGGGGGGGGTTGGGGGGGTGGGGGGGGGGGGGGGGGGGGTGGGGGGGGGGGTGGGGGGGGGGGGGTTGGGGGGGGGTGGGGTGGGGGGGGGTGGGGGGGGGGGGGGGGGGTGGGGGGAGGGGTGGGTGGGGGGGGGGGGGGGGGGTGGGGGGGGGGGGGGGGGGGGGGGGTGGGGGGGGGAGGGGGGGGGGGTGGGGGGGGGGGGGTTGAATCTTATCTCTCATCTTGGAAGATCATTAATCATCCCGTTGTCTTAATATGGACAACTTCATCCATTTATTTTTATGATCTTCTATTTCCTTTGTGAACAAGGAAATATATTTTCAAAGAAGGAAGCACTTCTTTATTCCATTATCATATCCTTGTGTATATCACATATACAAAGAAACCATAAGTACTACTGTTATGAGCATATACTAAGAATATGCAATTCACCGTTTCAGGTCAAATCTCTTTAACCTTGGGGTTCAATATAAATATCTTAGCTAGATACCCCCTACAGTTGTAAATACTTATAAGATAGTTTTTTCTTCTCACCCATATAGTTCATAAAATTATCTTACTTTCTTTACAAGTATATCTAAAAGATAAGTAGCCGATATAATCGCTTTCCCCACATGCAGGCTTAAAACCAGGGACTTATCGAAAACATGGCATTTACATATCTTCTAAGGCCCGATTCTTTTCTATTTACGAGAGCCATATATTGTGTCTTTTTTTCAGTTTAAAACATAAATTTGAATGGAGACACAAATTCACCTCCGATATGACTTCGTAACCACATTGTATCCGATTAATGAGTTGATTTCTCAACTTATTTATATAAAAAAATCTTGTCTTATCCTTACTATAAAGTAAGTGTACATAGAAAATATTTTGTTACTTCATCAACTAAATATGATGAAGTACTCGTATTCGCTACCTAGTAGGTATCAATTCCAATTCACATTTAAAACCATGTGAATCTACATGGTTTGGTTATTTCGTTCTCATACGCAGAGAAAAACAATCTTGTCAATTTGGTATTCACACAAAGTTTTAATTGTGTCGTGTCAATACAAAAATGGGTATTAATGTGGGTTTTAATTAAGGCAACATATTGAGTTATAATTTAAATAGGTCTGGTCACGCCTATGCCATACGTTTAAAGAATCAATTAAGTTAAATTCATACTCATTTTACTAAAATGGACCATTAGAAAATATGTTTTGCTTAAATTTAAAGGTGTAACCCCTTATAGACTCAAAATTATGTTATTCTTTTAACTCATTGTTCAAACACTATAATGAAAGCCATATTTCACTAAGCATCCATTCCGGACAACATGATTACTATGAACCTTCGGCAGCGTACACTCTTGGGTTAACTATGACTCATTTCCAGATGTGATTAACATCTCTGTTCCTTGATATAGCAGTCGAAGAGTTGTCAAATTCAATTTTCTATCCATTCTCTGTTGCATTGAAAGAGATAATACAACTCCTTATCACCATATACATGACATGAAACGAAGTTGCTCGTCCACCATTACCTAGCGTCGATTCCTCATGGCCCCATATAACGCATAGTTATGGCACATAAGGTTTCTGAATGCTTCAAAGCATCTACCGTACACGTAACTTGAGTATCGGTCTCCCTTTTAACAAGTTCAGGAGCAGATCCTTTAATGTCACTCGTGACATTCCAAATATATTGTTAATATGAGGTCCCATGATTAGTTTAAAACTAAATTGGTACTATTAACAACTTGCTCAATCACATAGTGTTTCTTAATAAAACCGATTTTAATCAACTTTTGTTTAAAACACTAATGTTTTGTAAGATCCGTTATACAAAACCACTTTAAAGGAAGTCTTTCGACTAAACAATTAAACAATAACGCCTATTACATAATGTTTTTAAGAAAAAAAAACGCATATGTAATATGATGTTGTTAATTTTCATTAAGAAGATCTTAATAGATATGTTTCACATGATCTATTTCTACAACGAAACTCAACAAGGTTTCAATAGAACTTCTTTGTACCAGCATCCTCTGTTTTGTACTTGCGTTCCAATGACTCCCATAATTCTTTGGCAGTCGTGGTCTTGCAGTACACGTTATACAAAGGATCTATCAAACCATTCAGAACATAGTTGTGACACAAAAAATCTGAATGTTTCCATGCTTCCACAGCTTGCACAGCTTGTGCATTAGAGGATTGACCTTCGGCAGGAGGTTCGACCTGAGGCACAGTTTCTTTCAAGAACCGTGCAAGACCCAAGGTGGTGAGATAGAAGAACATCTTTTGTTGCCATCTTTTAAAGTTCTGACCATTGAACTTTTCTGGCTTCTCTGCATGATTAGCCACTATGTTGGTAGCCGGCGCACCGGTTGGGATCACAACAGTAGTCGCAGGAGGAGGAGTTTGAGTGTTAGTCATCTTGAAAGATTAAACACAAACTGTATCAAACGGTATCTGCTTGTACCGGATCAAATCAGTTTTATAGAAACTCAATCCTGGTTTCTATGTTTACGTAAACTGATTCTGAAAAAAAAAACGTTATGTATCTGTAAACTGTAAATTAAAGTCTGTTTATGTTAAACTGATTTCCAACGAACCCCTATCTAGGTCTCGACAGAAACAATTTATATAAATAACTTGTTAACAATATTATCCGATTAAATTTAATTCTGTTTACATACATAATCTGTTTTAAGACTGTTGGGAAACCTGCACACTTTATTAACGTAAATCGAATAACAGTAATACGCAATTAACACAAAATAATTAAAACAGTAAACGAAGAACGAGGCTCGTATTTAACACGATTCCCTTAAAAAAGATTCGTCGTCTGTTTCCCAAGGTACAACGTCCAAAGCTGTTGTACAGCCGGACTAGACAACTTGCCTGAAAGATTACGAAAAAAGGACGAGTGTTTCTGATCGAAGGAACTGCTGAAAAGGCTGCTCAAGACGTTGCTGTTATGGTTTAATTGGAGTTCGTTTTCTGTGTTTTAAAACCGAATGAGAAAGTCAGCTTACGTAGGCTAAACCTAGCTTGGTTGCCAAGCAAGTTAACAAATAAGCAAGCTAATTTAAATATGATATATATCTAAATGTATTTAGATAAATCTGTGATTTAAATATACATAGAATATAAACATTATCTAATAAGGAAACAAAATCAGCAGCAAAAAGATAGGCGCGTAGGCGAACCACCGGAGCTACATTCGTGTCTCACTTTGAGACACGATATCTCATTCATCTTAACTCCACTTTGGACATACTTTAGCTCGTTGCGAAGCTCTCTTCGAGGAGAACGCAAAGCCCCAATCATATATAAGTATATATAACATCTACATATATTAAATGATGTCCAAAGTTAGCAAAAACTCATTTTGCTAAACCATTTTTCCAACAATTTCGACCTAAGAGATTATAACTGATTCTTGTATTGACGTGGGTTAACTTGTGACATTAGTTGTTCGCACCAACCACGTGATGGGAGTGTTACCAATACCAACCAAATCTTTATAAAACTAACATATCACTTATGTTGAAACTTTGCCATAAAAGTCACATCAGTAAAACTTGATATATGGATGATTTATTTCTATAAATAAATGATGGGGATTGCCTGTTATTAGTATAACACTATAATACGCACGTTCAAAACAAGGTTTCGGATTGAACATGGTTAGTGGTGACACGTATGGGTGCTATTTGTGATAGTAACTTTGTTCTTGTAGATAAAAAAAGATAAGGTTTTTTATATCGAATTCTTTAGACCAATTATTTACTTTTAACTTGATTAAAAAAAACTCCAAAGTGAAACCGGTTTATATAGTTTAGGTGTATTTTTCTTAGTTTTGACACGAACCGAACCGAGTAAAACAGAAAACCATAATTAGATAAAACCGAAAACCGAACCGAATAAGGTCGGTTTGGTTTGGCTCGGCCCGGTTTGGTTCGGTTCGGTTTTCGGTTGATATTGCTTGGCCCTAAATTATTAGCTCTTGATACTCAGTGTCGGAAGTGCCTCACGGGTGAAGACTAGTGAGACGTTATATTTGTCATAGCAGTTGATTGCATCATTGTCCCTTATACTACCACCGGACTCAGCAATGACACCAATCCCACTTTGACATGCTTCCTCAACCGCGTCGTTTTATGCTGTTCATACAACATTCTCCAGTTATTAATAGATATATATATATATATATATATATATATATATATTAGTTATAATATATAATATAGATATAGTTAATATATATATATATATATATATATATATATATATCTATAACATATATATGGGGCTAACTATGACTGGATTAATATGAATTAGTGACATGGCGCCACCTCAAAGATGTCGTGGCACAAAGTTTATGACATGGAACATAAGAGTTTATGACACAAGGGCACAACAATAATTTTTTTAAATAATTTTCGGATTTTTTAAATAAATTAGAATAATTTTCGGAATTTTATTAAAAATATTCATTGTGTCATGGCAAGGTTTGAACTCTTGACCTATGGTATAGATGCAACAAGGTTTACCAACTGATCTATTAGCCAATTTGTATTTTACTTTGCAAAACATTATTCATATATTATCCACATTAATTAGGTAATATCAAAATAACTTGTCATATGCTTTCTATAGTAATCTCAAATAATATTTTTTTAATCTAATAAACAGTAACTAAATTAGTAAACTAATATCTCCCTCTCCTTCCTCTCTTCTTATTTTTTTATTCCCCTTCTTCAATAACACAAATAAATTCTTCCCATCGAACACACAATCTACCACCTACATCATCCATCAAAAAATGGGCAGCGATTGTTTAGTAAAAGTGATTTCTTTTATGTGGGTTTTGCTCTTTTTTCGATCAGTTTTGAGGGTATTACTTTGGGGAAGATTGGAGATATGGTTCTCGATAGGAGGTCGTTAGAAGTAGAGTATTGCAACAAAGTGCATACAGGTAATTGTTTTGTTAATTTGTTCACCTCACATATCAAGTGTTTGATAAAGTGTTTTGTTATAGAATCTTTTGATGCTTTGTTGATTAGCTTATTCTTTTTTTGTTAACATCTATGGGCTTTCGAAAAACAATAGGGGTCAATTTTATCGGTTTTAAATTTTAGGATATGGAGCTATTATATTGATGGAAGAACTATTGTATTGATCCAAGTTTTGTGTTTTGTGGATAAAAAGCACGTTCCTGCTTCACGCACCTCATAGAAGGAGACGACACAGTGGTATGTCTTCTATGATCTTTCAAAAATTATGGTAGCAAATTTACTAGATGAATTGATAAAAAAATTAAACTTTTAGGATTTTGGGAAAGATTGGGGAAAATGATTAAGGGGTGTTTGGAATTGGATGGCATCAGATTTACATGATTAATTGATAAAAAAAATTCAACTTTTTTCTGATTTTAGTGTTTTTTTGCGAATTTTTAGTTGGATATGTGATACGCCCCGTTTCTTTGTACAAACAGATTGTCTATATCTACACTTATCTTTCGTAGTTGTAACGTTTACGTAGAGTTAAAAATTGTGATTGTTGCATTATGTATATAGCAAGTAACATTTTTTGATATTTCAAGCGTTATTGGATACTTATTAAGGTTATTAAGTCATGCTTAAAATCAAATCACGACCCCAAGTTGAGGGATGTTTGGATTAGGGGTGTACTCCGTAGGGTTTGAAACAGCCGCAAGTTGAGGGCTGTTTGGATCAGGGTGTACTTCCGTAGGATTTGAAACACATAACTGAACTATGTTTGCATTGCTTACAATTATGGCGTCGAATTAGGAGTTGTTTGGACAAGATCCTGTTAGGATTAGGGGTATACTTTGGCCGGTTTTGAGACATAAAACTGAAACGTGTCTGGATTTCTTAAAACTATGGCATTAAATTTTTTGAATTTTGTTATGGTTTCGAGTTTTGTTTAGTTTAGT
Source organism: Tanacetum coccineum (assembly GCA_026074375.1). Lineage (NCBI taxonomy): Eukaryota > Viridiplantae > Streptophyta > Magnoliopsida > Asterales > Asteraceae > Tanacetum > Tanacetum coccineum. The sequence goes on from BQNB010093051.1 coordinate 10,128, forward strand.
CTTTAGATTTTTTAAAATTAGTGTTTTTTCTTAAAATTTAGGGGTTTTATAAAATTTAGGCCTTTTGTAAAATTTGTTAGCTTTTGGGAACAAATTTGTCTCTTTGGTTTTTTCAATTCATTGTTGTTTGATGGATAGGGCTTACTAAAAAGGAGAATCTGCCTCTTCATGGTAAAGAATCAAGCAGCAGCGAGGAGGTCCGGTTCCGTAGAGATTTCGTCTGCTTTTGGAACTTAGATTCCCAGGGACAAAGAAAGTGACTTCGGACTTTTTAATTCTGAGAACCTCCTTCGAATTAAAGAACTTGAGAGGGTCTCCCATGCATCTCTCTTCGAGCGGCAGTGCGTGTTAGCGCTGGCAGAAAGTCCTGGATTAGTTTGTTCAAGGTCAGTTCTATTTTGCATCTTTTTTCGTATACGTTATATTTGGTTTGTTGTATATCAATGTAATTGATTTTCATAACTTAAAGTTGCTACTATTATTCTATAATTGCTTTGCCGCAGAGGTTGCCTTGCAGCATCTAATTGATCGAAAACTTGTTATTTCAAAGACGACCTTAACAAACGGTTTAGATATGGGAGGACGATTGTAAGGATTTACGTCGACCCGTTCCTTAGTGTATCTGACAAGCAGGTGCTTAATCTCTATAAAAAATGTGGTATAGAAACTGATCATGAAGATTGACGGTCGGTGGTGTTCCAAGTGGCCGTAGAGGTGTGAGCGTGTAGGTATGTTGTCGCGGAGTGGTGGTTCTAGTTATTCGATGGGGCGATATATCGGGCCGTGGGTCCACATTTGCACACTAGTATAGGTGGAGAGTGTAGTGAGGTGTAGTCAATGATTTATGTCTATGATCTGATAATGATTGTGCGTAATCTCATAAGGAAAGTCTAGGAGAATGTAACATGTAAGTAACACCTGTTATTCACTATATTATTCTTACCTGTTACTTTTTTCCCTTATTGTAGACAATTATTTTTGTTAATGTCTTCTTCCTACAGTTTGCATCGAGGGACATGGCTTTCTCAAAAAGACCAGATGGGAGAGATTCGAACGTAGGAGCTTCACTTTGCAACTTTTGTCCGTAATTTAAGGCGACGTGTTCTTGATGAGTGTTCAACCTGCACTTTAGACTTCAATATCCAACATCACTTGCCATCAGTGGAGCTACACGGTAAGTTTCTTTTACTATATATCCTGACTAATGTTTTCCATTTTGATCAGTTTTTGATGACGACTGTGTAACAAAGTTTGATAAAAAAATCGAAAAAAAACAAAACAGACACTCTTGGGAAATAGGACGACGATGAAAGTAAATATTATATGTGTTAACAGTGAGCCTTAATTTATTTATATATATTATAGTTATCTATTGATTTGTAACAGCTTAACCTGGCCATTTATCTTATTAGGACTGAAATTTTATATCTATTTGGTATGGTTGTTTTATGCTTACTTTTATGTGTGTCGGACAGAGTGAAGAACCGAGGATAGCAAAGGAGGTTGAATCAAATTATAAAAGGCTTAAGAAAGAGATTGGAAAGCAAGATGTCTTAAGGCGAAAGGTATTTCTTTTCCCTCTCGATTCATGTTGGTGATTTGGGTAATGGGTCAAGATAAGTCATCTAAAAAACGTGTCGAAATACAGGCTGATTTGGGTCACATTGGGTTCACCCACATACTCTTTCTTTTTGTCCATCTCTGTTTAAGTGTTGCTTTGAAGCTTCTGTCTTCTTAGTACGTGTTGTTAAACTTGCTTTATCATGGTAGATTGTGTTTGAGATTGGTTAAGAGCCAACCTAAATTATCAACCTTAGAGTTTATGTGGTTTATACGGTTAGGGTGACTGCCCTATGACCACACTAAGAGGTCAATTTTCCTGATATGAGATTGTCTTTTTAGTTATAAATTGTTGTTGTAAATAAAAAGGGTAATCATGTGGGTTGATCTTTTGCACAAGTAGTTTCCGTGGGTCAACCCATTAATGTGAGTTGATACATCAGGTTAATGAAGTTATATATGTTATCTCTTATAGGTGACGATACCATTGAGTTTGCTTGAAAACTACCGTGCAGTGGTGTCTCTAATTGCAAGACATGGGGGAATCGTTTTCTTTTAGATACACTTCACATTACGCATGCATCTCTTTGCAGAAGGATATGAAGCAGCAAGTCATTCCAATGAAGTTGTGACCAAGGAAATGGCTGCGAAATCGCTAATAAAAGGTAACACATATACTAATAGCATTTAATAGGTTTATCAGAATGTGAGTAGCTTTAATGGGTATGGAGTAGCTAGGGCTAACCTGAAACAGCGTTTGCCCATTATTTTCAAGTTTTATATAAACTATTAGTGTGTCAACTTAGATTGCAGAAATACTACTATTTCAACGAGAAACTAGCTTTTTGAGCAAAATGATTAGGGAAGGCCTATGCGGTAAAAGTGCACCTTTGGTGAATTTTGATCTATTTGACCCGTTAAGAGATAAAGAAACCTTATGTTGTATGCATAACTCTCATCTCTTTTTCACACATACACAAATGAATATGTTCATACGTTGTGTGATTGCTGATGCTTTAATATACTCTTGAAACATGGGTAGGCAACACAAATGCAACAATGGTGTTTGAGTGTGCTTTCTGAAATTGTATGTGATATCGAATTATCAGATCATATAATAAGTTGCAACTGCTGAAAATAGTGTTTGGAAGTGCATTTGCTGTTTGATGCTGTATTGATAGGGTTTTATAGTATTTGCTCACTTTTTGCTCACTTTTGGTAATTACATTGTAAACTAGGTTAAATGACCAAAGTGACATGATGAGAATACAAGTTTCTAAAATTATGTTTTAGGGAAGGTGTGAATAGTTGATTTTATTTTACTTCTAATTTGTTTATACGAAGACAAAAATGACGAAAACCAAATGCAAGTTCAAACACAACCTATATTTGGTGGTTATTTTAGAACACTGGATAGTCGCCTCACTTCTCAAGACTGTTTAGTTAATGAAGTTAAATATATTATCTTTTATAGGTTTGTCTTTGCATGTGTGTGGAGAGGCCTCGAGAAGTTGGAGCCGAATGGATGAGTGAAAACATTCCACCCGATGAGAAGATAGAAAATGGATAGGTTGAATGGTTACGACCATATGATTATTTAGTTAATGAAGTTAAATATATTATCTTTTATAGGTTTGTCTTTGCATGTGTGTGGAGAGGCCTCGAGAAGTTGGAGCCGAATGGATGAGTGAAAACATTCCACCCGATGAGAAGATAGAAAATGGATAGGTTGAATGGTTACGACCATATGATTATTTAAAAACAATAATGTAAATTTGTAATTGTTTATGCCATTGTGTATGTATTACGGCTGTGATTACAAATTCATTCATTGAATTAGCTATTGCCATGTTTTAACTTTAAAAACTATTAGATAATGAAAGACACGATAGATAAAACGCGCCGCAGCAAAGCGCGGGTATCCAAAACTTGTCCTACTACATTTATAACTTCTAAAGATATATTATAACTTCTAAATTTATTTATTTATCATAATTTATAGAATATCATTCCTTAATTGTAGATTTAAAATTTGCTAAGATTTATTGGTAACAAAAAAAACTCAAATTTGTGTATTAATACGTACCAACAAAAAATGATAATATATATTCTAAACAAAATATGCATATAACATAGAAAATTTGAGTAACTCATATACAGTTTAATATTCATCATTATTAAACCCAATTGATAAGATTCAATAAGTTTTGAATCTTTAGGACAATTTAGATATTAGGAATCGGCATAGATTCATAATTTAATTGACATAATTTAATTGAATAGATGTATCTAGGGAGAATTCACTTTGAAGCGACTGCTCCCTAGATACATACATCATGATATTTTATTTCACAATTGAATCAATTTAAAAAAGACCTAAAGTTAGGGATTTATCAATAGGTAATGTTGCACCAATACCCAACCAAAGGGCCACTGCGGTACCAATCAAAAATACGGTTTTCATGAATAAGACATAAACAACGTTCAAAAAAAGAATAAGGCATAAACTTAATGGAGTCACGCGTGTAGTAAACATTATTCTATAATGCATTTATAATTAAATCATACTAGCAAAGACGAAAAATATCATACACCTATATTATTATGTTATACATGGGTGACGCAAGGTTTAGCTACATTTATAGTAACTATCATATAATTTGTACTTTGGTTGTAACCTATAGTAAATTTTTCATAATTGTGAGTATATCTGACAATGTTTAGGCTTCAAAATTGATTGCAGAAAAGTCCGATATAAAAGTCAGAGATTTAGGACGACAACACCAAAGTATAGGATCCACAAAAGCTTCATAAACACATAAATTATGAAAAAACATATAATAAAGTCGACATTTGGTGTTAAGAAACAAACCTTACATCGTTGAAGAAGAACATGGTTGATTTGCTTAAAAAAACAAAATATAAATGACTCCGAGATTGGCCTATCTCCTCAAGGTTGTCCATCCTATAATACATGCAAGTAATACTTTTTAACTGGTACAGAGACAAGAGAAAACGAGAGACGTCATTGACATCGAAGGACCCAAATGAAGTACAAGGTAAATTATAGTACTTCATTTAAGTGTAAACGGGTTAAAGTATTTAGTCCAAGTATATTGCTATTCTCATTGGTATTCCTATTGACCATCTCTTTTACATGAGTTTTAATTTAGATGTTGCTCGCGTTTACCTGACTTGGAATACATAAATACAATGATCTTTTGTTAAACTTTGGATACGTTTTGTGAACATACATTGAATGTGTCACAGATTCCGGTCCATGTATAATTGAAGCATACATTTTGATCCGTTCATGGCGAATTGGACTCCACAATCACCGTTAAAAACCCAGACTCAAACAACCCTTTTCTATACAAAAAATTACTAAAACGAACCCGCCCGTCGGGCGGGTTACGTAGCTAGTATATATATATATATATATATATATATATGTGTGTGTGTGTGGAGCATTAAATTGTTGCAATGAGACTGGTTATGAAATTACCAAATGGGAAAAAGGCGCCACTGGCCGAAGCAGCTCCTTTGACCTCATCCCCGGCTTTCCTCACAGCTATTCTCAAACTATCCACACGATTTGGTTGCCCACTTCCCATACCTAACATACAGTTGTTCTGCCACAAGAGAGTTAAGGTTTGCAATAGACGTGTCAAAATGGGCAGATTGGGTGATAGTCAAAACAGGTCATTTGGTGCAGGTCAGATTAACCAAAGAACACTTTGTCGGGTTTTTAAAACATTTTTTATAAATAAAATACGGATCATCTACGCAAAGGCCACCCATTTTTCTATCTTAGCTATTGTTCCTAAGTACATATTGTCCTGTACGACGTTACAAATATGATGAGACAAGTTGTGGTGAGAACTAACCGTTGCGATTACAATGGCATTGCTCTTGACGTGTTTCACACACAACCATGCAAACTTTGCATCGCTAAGCTCACTCTCTTCTGGTGTCTTCTTCGACTTTGCATCATATTTAATCTCTTCTGGTGTTAGATCATCTGAATCCTGAGCTAACTAACCTCCACCTACTTGTCTAAGTGAGAGTTTGCCTCTGCTGTTTTTCTTCAAGAATTCTTAAAGTCTTCGACTTTCCACGAAGGATCTCAAGACCCTTTTCGCTATAGCTAGGAGCAACTACAATCTCATAAAACATTCGGGTTTCACAGTCTGTTGGGCTTCTGAATTCACGGATATCCTTAGCAAGAGCCTTTAGAACAAAGTGATATGTAAAGTCAGGATAAATACTAAAAGAGATAGTAAACATTCCGGATTCACATGGACAGAAATTCAACTGACCTCATCGACTTCTGTGTTGAAGGCATCACGTGAAGCTACCCCACAATCAGGTCATCACGTGAAGCTACCCCACAAGAATTTGTGTGCTTTACAACAACGCAAGTGGGTTTTTCAAACTCACAAACACAGTTCCAAGCTGCATCAGCATCCAAATAATTATTATATGACATTTCCTGCATGGAAAGAACGACGTGACTGTTACATTACCAAACTTATTCATTATTGCAGAACGTATTGCTTCAATAAAGCAAACATGAAAGATATGCATGATACAATGAAGTCTCACCTTCCCGTGGTGTTGGATAGCTGTTGCAATACCACCACCGTTAACTTCAGACAAGCTGCTGTCGGTGTAAAATGCAGCCTTCTGATGGGGATTTTCACCGTAGCGGAGCGAACTCTTGAGAGTGAGTGGCACAATAAAGCTTGGTGAGAATTTATCTGCCAGCACAGATTAAAATAAAGTTTCAACTGCATCTACAAAAAAACTGACAGTATAGTGATAAACCGAATAGAAGAGAGTACCTCCTTCGGTCTGCTTCCACAACCATTCAGAAACTGCAGAATCGTAAGCAGCACAACGTTGGAAAGCTTTCCATGCCAGCTTTCTTCGAAATTGTTGGTCATCCTTGTTTCCTTTCAGGAACTCTAAAAGTACAGGATAGTCTTCTGAATCAACTACAACCAAGACATCCTTGTGGTTCTGTTCAAAGAATTACACTACACTTTAAATTGGACACAAGAAAGACATGAACGTAGGGCTACCTAAACTATGAGTAATGCTATATCCTCCTAATTGACAGCTCGACACCCGTCCAAATCCATTTACATAATCAATCAAAATCATGTAATGTTATGTCTATTTGAAAGATTTGTAGACACAAATTCAGGAGGATATATAATTACTTTGAAGATACATAGTTGAATAAGCCGACGACTTATTAAAAATTCATTAATCTCTATACTATTGTAGTTTCAAAAAAAACTTAAAGGCACATAGATTGGCTATGTCAAGTTAGAATAGCAACCTTTGCTGCAGCTCTGATCATCGTAGGGCCGCCAATGTCGATGTTCTTGATTCCATCATCAAATGTAACTCCACTGGCAGAAGATACTTTTGCATAGAAGGGATATAAATTTACAACGACCAGTTCAAATGTACCTACAAAATAGAAGTCTTTAAATATCTTCCACAAGCAAATATGGCAAATCAAGTCGGGACTGATTTACAGCACAAATACCCTTTCTGGGACAATCCATCAGGGTAGTGTTTATGTAACTTACCAATACTGTGTTTCTTTAAAGCTTCCATGTGATGACTTTGGTCTCTTCTGGCGAGAATACCGCCATGTACATTAGGATGTAAAGTTTTTACACGACCATCAAGCTGAAATCAAAGATGGTAAAGGTATTCAGTTACTAAAATTCGCATATGTAACTATTGTAATTCTGATGTTTTAACAAATTGTTACCATTTCAGGGAAATTGGTAAGCTCTTCGACTTTTGTTACAGAGATTCCAGCTTTCTCAAGAGCGGATGCAGTCCCTCCAGTTGACACAATTGTGTACCTACGTGTTCAAGCTACAGTTATTTTCTAGGGGTAAAATTTTCAACTTAATAGAAGAACACATGATCATGCAAACAAATACATATAGTCGTCAAGACAGCTATACTTAAAACGCAAATTGTATCAAAGATCACAGTTAAAAGAGGAAAAGTAGATGCTACCAAATATAATGGACGTATTGACGTAATAACAGTTTCTATAATTAGCAGCTTACCCTAATTCTTGTAGTCCGGCCGCAAGAAGGTCCAAATTCTTCTTGTCCGACAATGAAATTAACGCATTCTTGCTTCCTGAAAAAGAGTACACATAACATAAGTAACGTAAAACAGTAACGTAAATAGCAAGTGTTAGCTCTTTGTATGCTCCTTAACAGATTCTCATGGACCAACTCAATGTCTAATTTCTATGCCTATGCAATAAAAAAGTAGCAACGCACAGACATAGGTATGCCTTGTGGAGTCAATACAGAGAAACTTTTTAGCAATATAAAAATTTAAATCAGTGTTTCATTGTAACAGCTGCACGAATTTATAAGGTGACCTGTATATACATGAGTGCTTCTAGGGATGAGCAAAATCAACCGAAAACCAAACCGAACCGACCTAATTTCGGTTCGGTTCGGTTTTCGGTTTTATATAATTACGTTTTTCGGTTTCGATTTTCCTCGGGTTGGGTCGGGGCAAAACAAGTCAAAATACACATGAACTATCTAAATCGGTTTCTCTCTCATAACTTTGGTTCGGTAAGGTTCTCGTTTTCATCAATTTCGGTTTTCGGGTCAGGTCGGGTTTAACCCGTTGCTCAGCCCGTGCTTGACTATAACAAATGCGTCGCAATCTCGCATTCCTTCCCTACTACTACTATCTACTCCATTGGCAAAATCTATACTCTCTATTAAAAAACACTTTTGGCTGATGTCATGTTGCTGAGGTGTCATTCAATTAAACCTTCAATTGAAGCAATTATACACATTTATGACATGATTTTCGTATTTAACTTTTTTCTTTTTTTCTAATACATACAAGTAGTACTTTGTAGTATGTGTTTTATATGCATTCAGATATGGGATGACCCACCACCCACCTTTTTCTTTTGAGAATTCCGATTCAACATTTTTCAAGACAACCCTTTTCGGCTTTTCTTATCAGTATTTTAAATTTGAATTTCAAATTCTAACTTTGATTATATGTTCTCATCTTCAACTTCTTTCAATTTTAAGTCTGATCTCCTGCTACAACAGACCACCTTTTTTGCTGCCCCTATTCTTTTATCACAGGTAACTATTTATAAATCATTTATTTGTTTGATTCGTTAGTTCGTAAGTCTCAAAACTAAAAATTCATATATTTGACTAATAGTTGGTGCTTAGAATAGCTGGATTTGTTTTTTCAGGTTATGCCGAGGCTACCAAACTTTAATTTTTGGCCTTGCTCCAGGTAATATACCAATTACCAATCTGGCAATTTAAGAGGTACAAAGTTATTACTTGAAAGCTTTAGTGATTAGACATGTTTTGTTTATGGTATAAGTGGTTTAGTAAATGTTGACATGGAACCAGGTTCTTGTGAGTGTAAAATGTAAATGTTTCTGTGAGTGCATTTTTTTGGTTACTATGTGTTTCTTTTTCTTACTCGCCCCTCTTTGAACTATGGGCTCATGTCTTTGAACTAACTATTCTTTTAACAAATCTCAGGTATGTTATGGGTTCATATCTTTGAAGTTTGAACTATGTCAAACACCTTGTGCAGGTCTGTAAATCAAGATTTGTATTCTTTCATTGATGTTTTTATTAAGAAACTTGATTGTTATTGAAACATTTTAAGAATTCTAATTATTAGATTAAACCAGTTGATATTATGCTTAAAAGGTTGAAAGAGTTTGAGTAATAGTTAAATTAATAATTGTATGAAAAAATCTCCTTTGACTTATACTTATAGTCGCAAAAGTAAAACAGCTTGAGTAATGATAACGACTGTTCTAAAATTGGGCAATTTCACACCGTAAGGAATACATCTTAGCATTTAGACCTTCTAAATAGCACGTGAAGGCGATATTCTGTGTTGGACAACACAAAAGTTTGCACTCTTTTAAGATGTAACAAAAGGTAATGATCATACAAAGTAATAGAATTTTTTTGATTTCAAGCAAGTCCTGAGCTAGAATTAAATCTTTTTGCCAATGGGCCGAATGTAACTGAGCTAGAATTAATTTTCCAGTTACAGTTAGAAAAACATTATCATTGAAGATCTATCTCAACTTTTTGGCTACCACATCTAAACATCTCCACTGATTCATGCCCACAGTGCAGCCTCTATACACTTAACACATGCTATGCGTCTTGCTCTCTTTGGTTAAAGTCTTTTAACTCATTGGATATTTATGTTTCTTATTAATTTTTTAGAATTTCAGTGAAGCAAGATTTGATTTTCAGTATGCTAAGGACAAAAGATCTTAATTTCCAGCGATTCTAGCAAAAAAACTTTAGTTTTTGGATTATAGGTGATACTATATATCTGATTTGATAAAAATTAAGGCTAAAATTAAAGAATGTAAACGAAATGCTACAATGACTAAGATATATTTGAGTGTCGAACCTTATACTATGGATGATTCTAATGGTAAGTAAAACTCACTAGGGAAAACGTAGCAAGCCATCTTTAAGTTCACCTATTTGATAGGACATTAAGGTATTCACTCCGCTAATATTGAAGTGAAAAATATTATCATTTGCACTATTTGAGTTGTACTTTTGCAAAGGGACTATTTAAGAGGTTGAAGATGATAACTGAAATCGTAAATTTAGCCTCGTTGCAATTAGTTTGTAACTAAGGCCAAATGAATTTTTAGGAACTTGATGTCTCATCATGCCATATTGGGTTATTTATAACAGAAAAATAAGGATAGCGGTCGGAGTTTCAACCAAAAGAATTCTCATGTATTTTTGATCAGCTCTGACTATACCTTAAAATATATATAATATAATAAAATATCAAATATATAGTAAGAATAGTCTAAAAGCATAATCAATTGATACGTAAGTTATATAGAAATAGTTCCCGGGTCGTAAATCCCCAACGAGGCTGGAATGTAAAAAATCGATACGATCGAAGATATGAGATTGAAGGAAGGAATGAGTTAGGGAATTGAAAAAGCTCAAATTAAACAATAACAACTAAAACGTCTAAGAAAAACCAAAGAAATTATGTAACTTAAACAAGAAAAACGAAGCCCGAATCCGTACAAAAGGGGGAAAACTAAAATCTTTAAAAATAACCCTACGGAAAATGTTTTCACTCTAAACAAAAACTACACTACTTGTCAAATAACGAAGAATGAAAAAGAACTAGACCGAAAACGTGATTTCGTTTGACCCAACAACGAGATCAAAACAAAGAAACCCTACCCGGACCCGATCTTAAAAGATGAAAAGTTATAAAATGACCCTCACGAAAATTTTATATTTTTCCTACAAACTCAGATGATAAAAGAAAATTTTTTCTAAAAAAGCAAAATATTTTTTTGATAATTTTTATATTTATATATGTATAAATAAACTTTTAACCTAAATAATTTATAAAAAATAGTAAACGATTACAAAAAATTCCTGAATTTTTTCTAAAATACTACTAACTTAACTATCTATGAAAAATAACAAACACCACACAGCTTAACAAATAAGCCCGAAAATAAGCTTGGACAGCTTATTAGCTTATAAGGGCAAAACACCCTTAAATATAATTGCCCTTGAGTCTTTAACGAAAAAGACCCAAGGGCCAGTGGTTAAGTGTGTGTGTAAAAGGAAGGGGATTGTAAATCGAGGGTCCCTGGGTTCGAGTCTTGCTCACCCGGTCCCTGTCTTCCCCTCTCTTTAACTTTTTTGCACGAACTATATGGTAGAAAATGTATTTAACTAAACTAACGGTAAGGCGGGCAACATTAATTAAACTTACACTAAGTTCAAACGTGTAACCCGCACTATGGAAAGTATATACAAAACAAACCTAGCTAATAACGGCTTTTAGCTAATTTTTGGCTTATTGGAAAATATATTTTTTCAATCAAAAACTAAAAACTTGAAAGTTGTTTAAACATCTTATTCTCTACAACATTAACAAAAAGGACTTTCAACTTTTTGTCAAAAGAATAAGCTTAAAAATAAGCTTGAAGTTGACAGCAAGCTAAAATGGCTTAAAAGCAAATTTTTCTAAGTCTTTTTACTACTTATGGTCGAATAAGCTAAGCTAAGTACTAAATTAAGCTGAAATGGGCTAAACTAACCTAAATAAGCTTAAAAGTCTAAAGGCTTAAGGCCCAATAAGCTGTGGGAAGCTTATTTAGCCAGAAAAGCTTCAAATGAACTTAAGAGGCTAAAATGCTCAAGCAAGCCAAATAAGCTAGAAAAAAGGAAATAAGCAAACTAAACTATCTAACCTTAACCTAAAATCTACTAAGACACACTTTGAGCTTATGGGATAAGCTCAATAAGCTAAAATCAAAAATTAAGCAATCCTTATGCCTAAGTTAAACTGAAAACACCAGAGGTCAAGAATGTGGGCTTAAAAACAAGCACAAATTAACTATCAAGGGCTTTAGACTTTGAGTACTATATACTAAGCTTAAAAGCTTCTTAAAAATAAGCTAAATACTTGGGCTTAAGTTGTGCTTAAAGGCAGAGAACAATAAGCCTAACGTTCCCACCTTTGCACCAGGGAGCGTAAGGCAAGACTCAAGGGCTATTACAGCTTATTTTAAGCTACAAATAGCTCATAAAAGCAAAAATAAGCTCAAACAGATTAAGTGCTATAGCCAAGGGGCTTGTGCACCAATTTTGAGCTTTGGAAAACCATTTTTACTTGCTTATTTTTGGAAGTGAAAAAGGACTTTTGGTTTTTTACAAACTGTGACAGAAAATGTTTGGGTGAATTTGACTCACAAAGTCAAAAGAACAAAGGTCTTGGACACCCCTTTTTTTGACACTAAAGACACACTTTTTTTGTGCTTAAACTCAAACCACAAGTGCTTAATCAAATAAGCACTTGTGGGTTACTTAAAAACCTCACAGTTTTGAACATGATTTTGAAAACCTTAGAAAACTATTTTGAAACAAAAAACTTTCTCAAACCAGCTTAAAATAGCTTAAGAACTTAAGCTAAAGTTACCCCAAATACCTTAACCCATGCAAAAAGCCTTTTTGACCCGTTTTGGCCTTGTCAAACACTACCCTTTATTTAAATCTGACAACCCAAAAAAGGTTTTAAAAATCAGTTTTAATCTAAAACTTTTAAAAACCCTTTTATCGAACTTCTACTTATTTTGGACCTATTTAGACTATTTTAAAAACTAAAAGATCCGTAGCTTATTAAGAAAAATAAGCCTAGTTATCTCTACTAGCTTAGTACTAAACTACTAATGACCGGTTTATGAGAGATATAGCAATTTAACACAAAATTATGCAATAAAAAACTTACAACACCTAAATAACAACTCAAACTAATGTGTATACAAAGATTGAAAAGAAATAAGCTAATCCTTAAGCAAAAATAACTAAATGAAAATAGAAAATTGAAACCTTGACTTTTTGTTGTCTCAGAACCAAGGCCACTCTTTCTGAGTGAGTGGCCTAAGAAACCTGTCCTAATGGCCCCTTAGCCTCTAAAATTGAGCTTAAAAGCTCAATAAGCTCTTGGGAGCTTATTACCTCAAATAGCTTCCAAAATACACTCACTTGAACTTTTATGAATTGAATTCAAATTAAAATAGTATTAAAAGGCTTATAACAAGTTTTAAGCTAAATTAGAGCTTATTAGCAAGAATAAGCTCTAATGAGCTTATTGAGTAAAAAGAGCTTAATTTTTCATTAAAACTTAGAATTACAATTGCATAAAAGACATTAACTTGAAAACACTTTAAACTACAATAAAAACTTAACTAAAAAGTGAATTAAAACTTAATAAAACTGAATATGACTTAACATTCTTGCCACAATGGCTTACAAGGCTTTTATAAGCCCGCAAATTCTAGCAACTAGTCATCTCTTTCCTCTTTCCTTCATGTTGTTTTTTTTTGAGACACCAAACACAGTGTGTTTGTTTTGTAATGTTAAAACCATCTAATCTTGGCCCTTCAATCTTCAAACTTCAATCTAAAGCCGTCGAAATGGGTCTTGGGGATGTGGGATGGCCAAGTTGGCACCTTTTGTAGCTGGGTAAATTGTGGTGGAGGGAGGGAAAATGAATATCCCAGGTGGGGGTAAGGTTCAACGGGGTAAAAACGGTAAAACAACCCGTGAGTGTGTTTTGAGAGAGGAAAAAGAGCGGAGAAAAGAAGTTGGAGTTATATCAGGTGAATTTTTGAGAGTTTGGCAAAATGGTCCTCAGGAACTGTGGCATTGCACCAATTAGTCTTGTGTTATAATAACTTTGGGGACTTGGCAAAACAAGTCCCCAAATTTAGATACTACTTGCATTCGATTGTCCTTAGTGTGTGACGAGTAGGGGGATTGCAGTTTTTTGCACCCCCTCTTGTCACCTTGAGTAATTACAAAAACAGCCCTTCTTTCATTTTCTTGTTTTTCTTCTATATATAAAAAGTTTAGGGATTGACAATTTCAAGTCCCTGAACTTATATTTCTTGACTTTGAACCTCGATGTTGACTGGTTGACTTTGGACTTTGACTCAGTAGAACTTTCTGTTGACTTATTTGACATGATTGACTTTCCGCTTTAGATTTGGCTTATGTCTTTCACAAATAAGGCAGTCTTTTCCATTCCGAATCCGTTTTGTCCGTTTTGGCTTATTTTTTCGTACCTTAGTCTTGGTTACCCTTTTCCTGCACAAAAACACAATTAGCAAAACAAGCGAATAATTTGGCAATTTTAAGTCCGTTATTGTTATTTAAGCTCGATTCCAAGGTAAAAGGATGTGTAATTAACACCATAACCAATTTTTCTTGTGAACAGAACTTTAATACTATGCATTTGGGCAGATGAAATCAAATCAAAGGGTTTTAGCATAACACTGAAAGTGTAAAGGGGTTGTTAAATATTCTTTTATTAAGTGTCCGTACTTACTTATAAGAATGACTGCTCATCTATCTTTCTTGTTGCAACAAAAACTTCTTATTTGATGTAAATGAAACGGATCAAATGAGTTAAAAGTCATTCAAAGTATATCTATAACATTCCTTCATATTAGAGTTTATGGTATCTGATTCCTATTTCTATTCTTATATGCGAGGCACTTATGGAGTACTTCTAGAAAATCAGCCTGAAATACGAATTAAAGCTGCTGGAAAGTCTCTAAAGTCGGATTCGTAAACCAGAACGAGCCTAAAGTGTTCAACTAGGAGGGGGGGGGGGAGGGGGGTGGGGGGGGGGGGGGGGGGGGGGGGGGGGGGGAGTGGGGGGGATAATATTTTTTCCTCACATGTGGATACTATAGTGCCAATCAGAGTTGTGTTTATGACTGAAATGATCAGAATATATGACCTCATGTGGGGGTTAGAGATGTTTGAATTTTGCTAAATGTGCTAATGTATTTTGGCTACTCTTATATGTCATGATACTATTTTGTGTTCAATAAACAACAAATAAATACCCTGTATTGATTAATTGTTATTTTCAACACCCTGCTTTAGTTATTAATCAAAGGGATCTATTTTGTTGGAAAACTTGATTGATCATTTGACCCGTCTTAAATTAGTTATTTCTAAGGTTAACCATCTAGATGATCTTTTCTATGCTTTAATACTACACCAGCTTGTCATCTTTAGTTTAGCTATTTTTGAGGTGTTTGAGTCATCAATGCTTCATTTTTGTGATACTTTTTATGTTGTATTTTGTGATTTGATCTATCTTATAGCGCACTAAGCTGTGATTCTTTTAATGTATAAATGAAAACTTAGTTTGATAATGTTTGATATTATAAACAATTGAGATAAATAACTTTAGAAATCCCGTGTATTACACACGGGTTATTAACTACTACTAAATATGTTAAAAAATACTACAGTAGTAGTTGTCCACGTAAGCGTTTACTTGTTAAAATAGTCAATTAGTTAGAAACACTTGACTCAAAAACCCAAAATCCTGATCCAAATTCAAAACCCACAAATAAAAATCAAATCTTTTTAATGGGTCTTCATTATTTTTTAACAATCTAGTGAATATTTGATCAAAGTTTGAATCTTTTTTTAAAAGAAAGAATAAAGATGCACATGCAATCATCATACTTAATCATTCACAATTCAATCTCAATTGATATCCTTAATCATTCACAATTTTATAATAATAAAATAAGCAGAGAATAATATAAAATGAAATAAAAAGATAGGTGCCTGTTGAAATGAGAAGTTGGTGGAGAAGAAGTGAACGGAAGTTGAGATGAACTTGCCGGAGATGCACGGCTGACTACGGTGGTCGGAGCTCCGATTGTGAGCATCATTTGTCAGGGTTTTTGGGGTTTAATTTTACACTTTCAAATAATGAGCCCGTTTCGTTCGAGTGTGATTGTGCAGGGGTCGGTTGAGTTAACGGGTTAGTTCGGTTAATTCGGTTAGGTTAGTTTGGTTAATTCGGTTCGGTTAGTTCGGTTAAATATATTTTTTTAACTCGAAAATCAAATCGAATCAAACTAGAATTCAATCGAACCGAACTGAAAACCGAATTTGAATTCGATTTTGTTTTCGAGTTCATCCGAATTACCTAATTTATTTTAAAAAAAAAATAATTACATAGATATTTAGCAAAAAAGAAATTATTTTAAGTAAAATAAGTGTTTTTTTATATTAAAATAAAATTTTAATAGTCTTTATATATGTATAAATATAAATATATAAAAAATATATATATTTATATAAATTCAGTTTTTTGTTCGGTTTTTGGTTCAGATT
>BQNB010093052.1:3946-26464 GCA_026074375.1 Tanacetum coccineum
TGGAAATATTTTAATATAGTTTAAAATTGTAATGTTACACTTTTATTCTTTATGTCTTCAAAAAGTTCCTTTTAAACCCTTAACTGTTAAACAAACCTCTTTACTACTAGCTCTTAGTTTTAAAACATTTTCAATATTAACCTTTAATTTTCAATTTTCATTTTTAGTTTTTATTTTTCCAAATTTTATCTATTTAAGCTTTAGTTTTAATAGTTTTTACCGTTCGTCCTTCGTTAATAAACTCGTTCATCGTTAGTTTTTTTAAGCTAAGATTCAATTCAATTCAAAGCAAACGTTATCAAAAGAATTCAAATTTCTCAAAACCACAACACATCACTTTATCTATTAAAGATCCTTAATCAATTTCACACATCGAATTACAATGGAATCTTCATTTTCCAATTCTGAAGAGAGAGAGGGAGAGAAATGTAGCAGCTTCAAGAAAGACTGACTAAAACGAAAGAAGATTTCTTAGTATACTTTGAATTAATCAAGAAACATTCGAAATATCTCCAGACTATAAAATTTACAGGTTGGGGAGCTGAAGAAGGATTTACACAGCCAATTCAAAGATACTTTGGTGACAATCATGATACCTTCAGACAGAAGTTGTCCTACAACATAGATAACTTACAAAGGCAAATTTAAAAAGAGTATCTACGTGAGGGTGAGTCAAGAAAATGTTTTACAGTGCTCAAGACACACTTTGAGACTTTTATCACCTCGAAAAAGGTAGATTCTACAAATCATGAAAGTCAAAATTTGAAACAGTGGTTCAAAGACTACGTGGGCAAAGAACTTCAAACTTACAAACGTGAGTAAATCTACTACATGGATGCACTCGAGAAGAACATCGATAGAAGAGCACTTCATGAAAGTGAATGGCAGATGAAAAAACGTGAGGTTCATGCAATAAATGAGATTGAAAAATGGTTAAATGAAAGCAAAATGCAAACACAAGAGGGAATGGTCAATGAGGGTATAAAATTGGATGCTGGTTTGGACTCTAAAGCAAACACATATGACAATACATTAACAGAACAGCAGGATGGAAGTAGTAGTTCAGGATATGATACGGATGCTGAAAGAGCACGGGTTGATAAGGGTGTTTCTGACTAGAGAATGTTGTTGTCGAACCCTCATATGACAATGACACATTGACTGAGGTACATCACTAAAACAATGATACATTTGAAAATTTGTTTGCTCTTGGGATACAAAATCATGAACAACTTGAAGTGGAAAAATCTATTAAGGTTAATCATGAAGCTTAACAAGCGAATGCCTTTTTAACAAAAGAGCTTGAGATATATAAGGAAAAAGAAAAACATTTTGCAAAAGAAACAACAAATGAATCTGAATACTGCAAAAAGATTAAGCTTTTAAATGAAGAAATTTTAAATCTTAAATCTCAAGCTTATCAAAAAGAAAAGTCGTCCCACAAAGAGAATGAGAAGCATATTTAGTATGTCCAACCGCTTTTAAACAGGAAAAACGAACTTGAAAAAAAAATTCAAGAGTTTTTGAAACAAATAAACGATCTTAACAATAAACATCAAAAAACGGGACAGTCTGCTCAGACTTTTCATATGTTGATTCCAAAAGAAGACAATGTTAATACAAGAAAATAGGGCCTTGGCTTTGAGAACCAAAATGATGTTAAAACCCTTTTATCCTGAATAAAGCCAAGGAGTTAACACCAAGTTGTATAACATTGACGAAATAGGAAAAGATTTGCCTTCTGATCATAAGATCATTTCTAAAGAAGAGTTAACATGTGAAGCTGAAAAAAGTTTGAAAGTAAAACAAAGTAAATCTCCGCTCTCGTATCATGGTTTTGTATATGATGAGACTCAGTTTGAAGAACCATCAAAAGTTCCTTTGAAAAGAAGACAAGTTAACTTAAAAAAACATTTGGAACAAGCTCAACTGGTAAATTATGATCCAAAACTTTGGAACAGTCTTCCAATGAAATACTTTTGCTTTGTCAAGTATTTGATGCTCAATTTTGAAAAACAAACTATTTTAAAGCAAGAAATCAATTGAAGAGAAATGTTCACCTCTTGGGATCATGAAGGTGATGTCTTGAGAAAAGTTTAAAATCGATTGTTTGAAGAATTTGAACCATTAGCTAGAAACATAAATCTTCAACTAAATTGCTTTGAAAAGAGTCTTGTCAAAGAAATGAAATATGATTTAAAGTATGTCATGTCTCTTGAAGACGAATTTGATGAAAAGTGTTTAATTTTAGACATTCAGACAGAATTTTTCAAAACCCAGTTTGAGTCAACCATATCAGAGTCATATAGCCATGTGTATGAGAACGAGATGTTTGAACAAAATTCTTCTTTGGAAAGTGAAAACCGTTCTCTTAAAAAGATCGTTGCCTAATTTCAAAAAGATTTTTCAAAACTCAAAGCACATTGTATTGCTCTTGAGCTTAATTGTCAAAATCAATCTATAAAATCGGGGCAACATGGTCTAATATTGAAAGAAACAAGCAATGAAGCCAAACTTAAAACTGACATACATGTAATTGAATCAATTAACATTGAACTGAAATGTAAAGTGGCTAAATTACTTGAGGAAAATGAGCATTTAAAAGCTCAGATTCAAGAAAAGGTTTTTGCTCATGCAGCTTTACAAAACAAAGTAAGAAGGTTAACAAGAAATAGTGTGGATGCTAAGTTTGCAAAACCATCAATCTTGGGAAAACCGCCTTTACAACCAATCAGTTGTTAGGAAATCAAATGCGTTTAAATCTGAACGACCTAAATTTTTAAAAACATAGTTTGCCTCCCAAGTTTACGTGAAAAACAATTTGTCAAAACTAGTCACTCCTCATTATTTGCCTAAAGTTCGAGAATTTGTTCTTACAAAACCACATCATGTGATTGCTTCTAGCGAATCTAGGAATTGCTCTAAGAACATGCCAAGATTTAGTTCTAATGACATGGTTCATAATTATTATCTAGAGGAAGCTAAGAAAAAACCACAAGAAAGAGATAGAAATTCAAAAACTAGTGTGATGCCTTCTGCTAGATTACAAAACACTACTAATAGTAGCAAACCAAAACCTAGAAGCACTAATCAAACAGCTAGGAATTGGACTACATCTAAGAGTAGTTGCGTAACGATAACTGTTGTGCCGAAAGCAGAACACCCTAGGAATTCTAGTTCTTTTTAGGACTCTAAACACGTTGTCTGCTCGACATGTCCGAAATGTGTCTTTAATGCAAATCATGATACTTGTATAACAAAACTCCTGAAAGAGGTGAATTCTCGTACTAAGGTACAATCCCATAAGACAACAAAAAGATACATACCCGTAGCAAAGAAAAGCGAATCTAAGAAACCTGAAAGACGGATCTTTACTGGATAAAAGTTTTTCCCAAATAAGACTTCCGTTGTGTATGTGAAAATAACGCCTCCTAGATCTGGTCTAACATGGAAACCAACGGGTAGAATCTTTACTTCTGTTGGTCTTAGGTGGATTCTCACAGGAAAGAGTGTTGGAACTTGCCTCAACACAAATGATAGTGCAATACCATTAGGAAATGAAACATATTCTCCTAACACTATTATTTGCGCAAATTCTTCTTCTTTGAGTGCAAATGCCTCAACAGCTCCCGAACCCATCTCTTCAAAGGGTTCATTTAACGTAAATATTTTATCATCTTCTTCTTTGTATAAACATTCCATTTTCAATTATGTTAGAAAATACTTTTGAAAAAGAAAATACAAAAATATAAAATCTCAAAAAGAAAATAGAAAAATAGAAAATTTCAAAAACAAAATATAAAATCGAAAATTTTCAAAAATACCAAAAGAATCTTCTCGATATGTCTCTTGGTATCGATAACATCTACGTACCTAGAAATGTCGATTAACATTGACACGGGGTGTGTAAATGAAGTTCGAACAAGAGTTTAAATGCTTTCAAAACATGTCATTTCTATTTTTCTCGATGGCTTTCGTATACTTCAGTACGAGACCCGTGTTTTTAAAAAAAGTGTACGTGTCAGTGCACTTATCTTAAGAAAAGAAGAGAAATCTTCTTGTTTTCGACAAAATTTATTCAAAATTTTTCAAAAAGTTTTTTAAAATCTTTTAAAATTTTGCTCATCAAAATGACTTGTGTACACATCAGTGCACAACTCAGTTTTAAAGTAAAGAAAAGTGTACGTTTCAGTGTGCTTTATCTTAAAAAGAAGAGAAATCTTCTCCGTCCTGAGCATTTTTTTTTCAAAAATATTCTTGCTCGGGACACACGACTTCTAAGTAAATATCAGCTTAGGACTCATTTTTTAAATAAAGGAAAGTGTGCACTCATGTACATTTATCCTCACAACTAGAAGATAACAACTTCTCGAACTTGAGCTGACACAAAACGTCAATTCAAAGACATTCACGACTTTATATGCCTCAAGTGACGATTGTTATTATTCAAACAGTTAACACAATTTTTCTCCAAGAAGTTCTCAAAAAGTGTTTCAAAAGACAATTCAAAATTGTTTGTTTAACCCCCTTCGTCTGAAACTATTCAAAAGTCTCGAAACATTTTTTATAAATGGATCAATTTTTTGGGAGAGCTTTTAAAACTAAGTTTTAATGCTTTTAGACACATTCTCAAATGTCTATTTTAGTGTGTCTAAAACATTTCAAATGAAAGATATTAAATGTCAAAATTCAATTTCTCATTTTATTTAAAACATATAAAAGTGGCTCAATCTCGATTTCACATGGAATTTACAACGTCAAAAATCATATTTTCTCAATGTCATATATGTGGTGTCATACGTGAAATTGAGGGGGGGGCACAAAGGGAAAAGTTCCAATAATTCATGCAATATATGTGTTAACATTTTTCTCTCCATGAAACTTTTTCATGTCTCAAATTTTAATCAATTGGTATGAAAATACAAAGAGATTAGTTATTTCCATATGAGAAGAAAATATGATTAAAATGTGATCTAGAAGACTCAAGAGTTTAAGTGCAGATAATTAACTCTGTCCTCCATGTGCGAAACAATTTCGAATATCGATGCACATGTGTAGGGGGTATTTCGAAAAGTAAACTTTCAAAGTGTTTAAAACATCTTGATTTATATCAAACATTTTGATTAATTTTCAATGGTTTTATGGTTTCAATCAAATACCCAACAACCTATTAATTCACGAGGACTCTGAAGTCATAAGGTGGTTAAGGTTAGGTATTGTCCTATGATCCAACCAGAACCAGAGAGATCTACCCAAGGATACTTTATAGTTAGAAATAGCAGTCCTTAGGTATGATTTGGAGATGAATGAGAGAAAAATGAGTTGACTAAGCCTGATAGCAAACATTGGAATAATCCCAACAAGTGTGTTAGTAAGGACGTCCTTATGGTATAACAATAGAAAGGGGTATGAAGAATGAAAAGTAAATGTATGGATAAAGGGTGAAAAGAAAGAAGCCATTCACACAACTTTAGGCATAAACCGGGTCAATACATAATCTATCAGAATCACATAGATGATGTCTGGTATTGAAGAAAGTCGTCATGGACCCAGTAATGCAATGCACAACCCTACCCAGCCATTCAAGTTTCTCTCAAAAGATTTGTGTCTCATTTACATGAAGGAGAAGACAACACTTATCTAATGACATCTCACTTCACGAGTATGTTTGATATTGAAAAGGTGACAGTCAGCTCCAGCCTCCAATCACTAAAGCTAAAGTGCACAAATCGAGTATAGAGCCAAAAGAGATCAAATATATAAATCTCATTAGGACCAACTCTCATGTAAAACATTGTTTGTTTTTATTTTTTTATTTTTTTTCTATTTTTTTTTTTTATTTTTTTTTCTTTTTTTATATTTTTTTATTATTTTTATTCAACATCTAGAACACAAGTGATAACAAAGAGTCCTATGCATTATCCTTGTGCTTTTGCTAGAACATTCAGAGTGATACTCTTTAGTATTTCATAATGACGAATGGAAATCCTTCCAGTGTCAACATCAAATAGCACTGCAGTAGGATGACTATGTGAAGATTCTATATGAATCTAAAGCTTGTGACAATCTGGAAATCGATTTAGGGTCTAGTAAATGAATTAACGACTTAATCAGTGAGATAATAACTAACTGATGCACTCTCATCATGTTGTCTGCTTTGAGACATTCCGGTAATGAGAACTACCAAGTACGGTGAATCTAATGCATATGCGTTAGAGGATCTAATACTTTGAGCAGGAAATCTTGTCAAGGAGGTTCTTCTAAATTTAATCTACCTGATCACAGGTATAATATTTACACTGTAAAATGGTCCTCACGAAACTGGAGGTTAACGTTACCGACATCGATGAATAACAAAGACATGATTCGTCCATATCTGTTGAAATTTAGGGGGGGGGGAAGTACTAGTAGTGTTTTAGATATTTTACATAAATATCATGCATTATTTACAAGTTGTAAGATGTAGTTTTAGCATAAAGGTGTAAACTTGTAATGTATAGGCTTTAGTAGTTTATTTTTAGGAACAATATGACTAACATTGTTAACTTGGGTAAAGTTTAATAAAACTTTGGGTATTGGGTATAAACATGAGTATTTGTTGAAGCGTAGATAACTTTTGGTGCTTCCGGGTATGCCTAAATGTATTTAATTGCGAAACGTAAACGTTTTACGCAACCAAATAAAAATAAAATATAAAAAGTCAATTATTACTTTCGAAAAAAATAAAATAATGTTTTTATCGTTTGTATAATGTTATCGTATAAGTAGGTCAATTGTCTTGTAAAATAATATTTATAAATTTAAAACTCGTATAAATATTATATAAATGATTCTAAAACGTTTCGCAAAATTTTTATTAAAAACGAACCAACACTATTCATGTCAGGAAATAGTGTATAAAAATCATATTTCTCTTGTTTTATATGTTAAATGAAATTTTTTTAGCTTACGCGATTTTAACTATGTAATAGGGATTAAAAGTAGACGCGTACGAGACGAGAGAAAAAAAAATATAAGTAGTGAATTAAATGGCGTCGTAATTGACCTGAAAATACGAAATGTTACATCAAGTAATGATAATCCTCCTCCTTCTTTCTTTCCCTATCTAGATTCTCTCTCTAAAATCATCCATCTTTCTAGCTTATTTCTTATTGCTTATTCTAGTGCTTATGATGTGTGAGTATTGAAGCTATCACACTCCCACTATCAAATTCCTCATGATCAACATCTTCTAATTCAAACACATCATTTATCTCTTCTATAGTCTCTCTACATCCAACCCATTTTACATCAGCATATGTGTTCCTTTAAAATCAGCCATATGAACTTCTACATCATCTATCATGTTCTCTTCATCAACTATGAAATCATTGTCTTTACTATCTGTACCATTGTCACTATCTGAACCATCTTCACTATCTGCACCATCTTCCCTAGCCCGATCACCATTATTATCAACCTCTACAATTAAGATGTCATTCCTACTTGACTATCCTAACTCATTCCTACTTGACTGACCTACTTCATTCCTAATAGCTTGATCAAACTTCTTAGACATTTTACCCAACTTTTTTAATGACTTATGCAACCACTCATCCTTACTTACATCAACCTCTACATCACTGTCATCTATAATATCAGGTTCATGTGATTAACTAGTTTTGCCAATAACAAAGCATCATCTACAACAATAGGTTCCTTAGAAACAAAGTGGTCAACATATACTCCAATAACCTTAAACTTATCAACATACTTTAACATTTCCAACACATCTTTATCAATAGCTAATTCTTTAAGACCATTATCTAAATCAGTGTTAGGTTTCTTATAATAATAGGCCATAAATGGATTTTTATAACCTAACTCTTTCATCATAGTTGTAACTTCAACTATAGAAAATATATCAGAATCAATATCATCTGCCTAATTTACCTTCCCACCCTTGTAACGTATCTTAGCATGACTTGTGAATGCACCTCTATGGTTAATCTTAAGACAAAAAAATACTTGGAAAATCACCTGTTCATAAAATATACAATTTACAATTAGATATTAAACATTATTGATCAAGGAACTAATGACAATGGAGAATCACTTACGATAATCTTGATATGGATTTGCTTGTGCTCCCTTTTTATGCACCCTCCATTCACACAACAATGTTGGTTTTGCTATCAATTTTGCAAGATCATTGGTTTTTGTTTTGATTAAGGTTTTACGTTTTTGAGAGAAAATGTGGTTGTTGAGAAATTAATTTGGGGATTAAAACTGTTATATGAATCATTTTCTAAAGTCAAACCACTTATCTAGGCTAAAGAAAAGAGCACCAAACCTCCAATTACCTTAATACCCCTCATCTAATGCAACTTAACAAGATTAATTAACGATTGTTAGTCTTAGGGACCAAACCCGATACGGATCAGTTGCATCGGGAGAGCATCTGTTATATTTTTTTGTAGGGACAATTTTCGTTAAACCCAACCAACCACATGAATGATTTATGAAATTAACTCTTATTATTATATCTAACTAGTATAATTTATACTTTTTATTTAATTAATAAGAATAAAACAAAGGAAAAATAAAACAATAACCATTTTTTACAACATATTTCACCGAATACTCATTTTTTTCAAAAATTCTGAAATACCCATATAATCCACAAGATTTGCGAATTTTCTAAAAATCGCAAGGTTTGGCCTCGCAAATTCAAACCTTACGATTATTTTCATAAAATGCGCAAACTTTGCGGCTTTTGATGGTATTTCGAATTTTTTAATAAAAATTGAGAATTTAGGGTAGTAAGTTGGTAAAAATGTGTATTTTTCGTTTCCCCAAAAAAAATGATAAATATAGTAATACAATTTAGTAGTACCATTTAGCATCATACGTTAGCAGTCACAATTACTAATATCTATTTTTTTATTATATTAGCTAAAAAACTTGTAAAACTCGTAGAAGATAGGCAAAAAAGTAAAAGAAGATAATGAATTGTATATTACACAATTATACATTAGAAAGAAAAACATGAGTATACACAATTGGGAATAACAAGTTCGTATAAATGAAACGTATATATAATCAAACAAATTATCGTCAAATAAACATAAAGGTGCATAAGCGCATATTGTAGCTTTTAGTTTTGATGATCTTGTTTATGTTAGGAATGTGATAGGAGAGACCTATTTGAGATGGTCAATCTCCAGACACTAGATAAGAATTGAGATTAAATAAAGCCATTTGAGCGGGTAAGACTTCAAAAACACTAAAAAGAAAGCCTATACTTTTAAAAAAATGTTATTCTTCATCTTTCACTGCATAGGAGTGATATCAATAAACATTAAAAAGAACTAAAGATGAAGTGGATCAATCTCAGCCATTCGTTTTTTGATCAAAATAATTAAACTCACTTTCATCTATATATTTAATAATTAAATATCTCAGAAACCGTTAATACTTTATTTAAAACTAACTAAACCATTGCGACAAGAATAAAATTATCTTTCTATAAATATCTAACAGTGTATGCTTTTGACGGAATTTTTTTATCGTTTTTTGCGGATTTCGATATACTACACTGTAAAAGAAAATTTTGAAATTTCACATATTTTTTTCTGTTAACCAAACCGCTAAACCATAAACCCTTACCCCTACACCCTAAAAACCCTAACCCCTACACCCTAAAAAACTCTATATACATATTCATCAAATTTTTTATGTTCATCAATGTTAATCAATCCACAAAAAGGTGTGAATTGACGAGAACACCCTGACCCAGGTGCCTTTTGGCATCAGCCATTGTCCACCCTACAAGGAATAGCTCCGAAAACTCTCCTGGCCCAGTAGGGCACCAACTGAAGTAGGTAGGAGCCGAGTGTCACAACCTCAAAATATCACATCAAAAGATAATCGAGGGGGGTTGACTTCATAGCACAAAGACACAAGTAATAAAGAACGACATCTACATGAGTCGTTTGAAAAATTCACGTTCGATAAATAAAGTTTAACAAGGACAAGTTTTAATGGTACACAATACAAACAATAAAAGTTTTAAGTTCACATCGAACGTTAAAGTAACGCATAAAATCTTCATGATGATGAGACCAAAAAAGACTCAGTGAGATGCTCCAAGTGCTAACCATGCAAGTAATTAAGAACTTAAGAAACACATGCTAAAATGTTAGCATATAGTTGGTGAGTTCATAGGTTTATGTAAAATATCAATGGACCACAAAGTTTCCAAGTGTATGTGACCATTATAACAAAATACAATGTCACATAAAAAGTATTACTACTACACTAAGCTCATGACACCGAAGTCTTAAGTTTACATGTTTTCATGTTGTTGCCCCTGTAGGTTTCTATCCCAAGAACACACAAAGTTCCTCAAATGAAATGCATCCATATAGACTAGTACATTTGTCTACTGAGCATTACCAACACTCGAACGAGGAGTTCAATCCCAAATAGATCTATTCACGGCATTCACGCTTACATAATTTTAATTAACGGTTCAAGATTGTGGTTGGGGACCAATGGGGGATAACGGGGTACTTTAGGCAATCAGTATACGTTTAAAGTACTTGTGTCAGTAATAAGTAAATTCGAGCATTGTATTCTCACCCTAGTTATGTTCAAAAACAAGTAAAAATTGTAGTTCAAAACAAATAATGTGTGGCTATGAACTCACCACCTTATCAAAGTGTTACAATCGGGAAATATAGTAAGTTCAATGAAACACGAGTCTTAACCGCGACCTAATTAAATAAGGAGCTTTAGGTTACAATGTAATATGAACTATATGCATATGAGTTTTATAAATATTTTTATCACCTTATATACTTGTGTCTAAGGTTTACCAAGTTCAAAAATGTGATTTAAATCAAGTTTACTAAGTAATTAAACTTAGAAAATCCAAGCATTTCTGAAGACAAATTTACTTCCAACTTCTCGGGTTCATAACTCTTTTATTTTCTACTGAAACAAGTTCATTACAAGGCCTAGATTAAATATTTTTTAGTTTTCTTTCCAAAAATGTAAGCCTTACAACATGACTCAAAGTTTAAAGGGTCCAAATGTGTCTTACAAAACACGGATGACAAACTGTTTTGGGGACAAGAAAGTTTTGCCAGTTTTGGTCATAACTCCTTCAATATTTAACCTCAAGAGTTGATTCAACTTGCTAAGTTTAAGTCTAAGTCTTATCTACAAAAAGTTCAAAAGGCTTAACTACCCAAACTACTCTTAAGGTGTTCATAAACACGACCAAAGTTCAGAACTCAAAACTATACCACTAATCTTGCAAAAATCATTCAAAAATGCAAACGAACCCTAATCTTTATGGACACCTCTAGAAACTTATTTAACACACTATATTAAAAGGAAATGAAGAGAATTTTCCAAAATATTACTCTAGGGTTGCTAACACGAGCACGCAAGGTGACCCAAAAAACTGCACTATTTTAAAGTTTTGTAAAAACAAGTTTATAAACAATTTTCTTATATACAAGCATATATAGGTGATATATAAACATTATGAAATGCATAAAATGAATAAAAAACATGTAGTTACAATGTTTACAATGAGTTGTGAAGATTGGATGAGTATGGAGTGCACAAACTACCCAAAGTGACTAGAAAACCCTAATTTATCAAGTATAAACCTTAATTATTATGCAAACCCTTAATCTTCTTGCAAAAACTTTAAACCAAATACTTGAAAATCCTTTATCCTTGTTTGTTTTCTGCTAAAAATATAGAGAGGGGGGAGAAATTGTGTGTTTGAATGTGTGTGTATTTGCTCAGCAAAATATCTTCTTATATAGTGAAATTGCAAGGAAAGGTCAAATGGTGTTTAAGCATCACAAAAGCTTGTCATGCCAAGAAAGGAAATGGTGGCATGTGATGCCTTATGGATCCATGTGAAAGAGGAAGAGGACAAGATATTTGCTTGCATGTTTACTAGCCTTTAAGGTTATACATGATAAGGGAAATGTTGTGTTTACAAGTTGCAAAGGAAATGTTGGTATATGCTAATATAGGGGCCGCCCATGGGGGCTTGTGGAGGGGGGAGATATTAAATTTTGAGTGTATAAATTCTAAAAGATATATTATTACAAAGGTGGTGAGGGTATTGGGTATGTAATGCATGCATGCATGTAATATAATGCAAAACTTGAATGATTTACGTAGAACTTGTAAAATCGTATGCATATGACTTGTAAGATATGCTCATGAGGATGATAATGCACTAAATACATGTAGACTAACTTAGTCTAGAGTCAGGATACGTTCAAAGTTGTTTTTCATTGTACGCGGGATAACCTAACCGGTTATATGTAAAGTCAACAATTGGCTTGTTTGAAATGAAACGTTCAATTTTATAAATAAATGTAAATTCAAAATTGCTGGTTGTCACAGTCTCCTCTTGTTAAGAAAATTTCGTCCCGAAATTTAGTTTGTGTTATTCGATGATGCGTTGCCTGAGAAAGGGTGTGGGTAAGTATTCGAAATAGTATTTGAGTATCAAACAACAATTAGTTCATAAAACAGTGCCAAAATAGTTCATAAGATAATTTTAAGCTTTAAACAATTAAAAAGAGGGACTGTGATTACTCGCACAAAATGTTTGCTTTCGATAGTTTACGAATAAAATTGATTTAAATATAACTCTAATTTAACGACCCCCAGTATAGCATAAATCTTTCCTAAGTTGAACATAGGTGATCAGGCTAGGCTAAACTTAGGTCTAATGATGCAATACTCGGCTTAGTTATACTAGTGATAAGTTCGGTGCTTTTAAAAGTTGTTTTCATCATTTGGGATTGACAAATTGTGATGAGTTTTAATATTATCTAAAACGGTATTATGTAAGGCCATGAAAAAGTTTAAAGACCATTGTATCAGTCACAATGTTTTGGAAAAAGTTTTAGAGACCATTGTATCACTTACAATGTCTAGAAAAAGTTTTAGTATTGATTTATAAACCGTTAAAACATGGGAGCATATTTCTTCAAAATCACAAAAAGTAAAGAGAACGAGACATTAATAAGTTGTGTTCCAAAAGTAGGTGTTTCAAAAGTATGGGACATGTGTTCAAATTCGGAGTCAGATAGTAAGATAACTAGCGGGATCGGAAGACTGTGACGAGTTTCAATTTTTATATAAAACATCATTTATATAAAGGTAAATGTAAACGTATAGTGAGTATGCGTGCGGATTGTTATGATGCAATGTCATGATGCAATGATTATAGTCTAGGCCTAATAATGCAACCTAGTTCTCTATAACCGAGGCTCTGATACCAATCTGTTACACCTCCAAAATATCACAGCGGAAGGTAACCGGGGGGTGACTTCGTAGCACAAAGACACAAGTCATAAAGAACGACCTCTGCATGAGTCGTTTGGAAAATTCACGTTCGATAAATAAAGTTTAACAAGGACAATTTTTAATAGTACACAATACAAACAAAAGAAGTTTTAAGTTTACATCTAACGTTAAAGTAATGTATAAAATCTTCATGATGATGAGACCGCAAAAGACTCGGTGGGATGCTCCAAGTACTAACCATGCAAGTAATTAAGAACGTGAGAAATAATGCTAAAATGTCAACATAAAGTTGGTGAGTTCATAGGTTTAGGTAAAATATCAGTGTGGACCATAAGGTTTCCAAGTGTATGTGACCATTATAACAAATACAATGTCATATGAAAAGTATTAATATTGCACTAAGCTCATGACACCAAAGCTTTAAGTTTACGAGTTTACATGTTGTTGCCCCTGTAGGTGTCTATCCTAAGAACACGCAAAGTTCCTCAAATTAAATGCGTCCATATAGACCAGTACAGCTATAATACGTAACTGTATTTTTACATTATCACTCTCGTCGTATAAATCCCCTCCTACTTAGAGACAGATGTCTCGGGTTCGATCCTCACCCCCTACAAGGTCGGAGGTCCTTTGAAGCCTCTCTACTTTTGAGTAAAGGTAAGACTGTCTACATCTTACATTCCCATATCTCGTGGATGACGGAATTGAGCAACGTTACCTTGCCTTACCTAACAATGCGATGAAAATTAGCCATCCAATATACGTTTGTTATAATTCGTTTTAGCCCATTGGTCTAAGCTATCAGCTAGATAATTTAGGCCCAATTCGAATTACAAAGCAATTAGAAGAACGTCTTTAGTCTTTACACATATGAAAACTCAAATATTATCTCCATAATCAAAACTCATTTGAAACGTCGTCGTATTTGGAGGCACTGCTACAGTGCGTGCTACAGTAGTCGGCCCACTGGGCTTTCAGTTTGGGCCGGCTCATTTGTTTTTTTTTCTGAGTAGGCAATGTAACAAAAAATTGTTCGGCACAAAATAGGAAAAAAAATTAGAAATTATTGATTTATTTAGATAAAAAAAATACCCGCGATATGAGGCCAAACACATAAGCCCATATAAAAAAAACTACTAAACATGAGACCGAAAAAATACACACGCACAAAATAAGTAAAAAAATAAATAATAAATAATGGCCCGCTCCAACGCGCGGGCACAAAATAAGAAAAAAATTATAAAAGTACTGATTTATTTAGATCAAAAAATACCCGCGACATGAGACCCAACACATACGCCCATATAAAAAAAACTATTAAACATGAGACCGAAAAAATAAACCCGCTCAAAAAAAATAGAAAAAAAAAATTAACGCAAAAATAAACCCGCACTATTAAACATGAGACCGAAAAAATAAACACGCACAAAATACAATAAAAAAAATGCCCTGCAGTAACGCGCGATTGTCATTTAAAGCACATGTAATCCCATAAAATTATATTTTTAAAAAAACCGTATAACAAAAAAAAAGAAACATTTAAACATGAGGCCCAATACATAAGCCCATATAAGAAAAAAAAACGAACTCTTAAACATGAGGCCGAAAAAATAAACCCGCACAAAATAGAAAAAAAAAAATCAATGCCCCGCAACAACGTGCGAAAAATTAACGACCCGCAGCAACACGCGGGTAATCCTGCTTGTTTTTCTATCATAACACAATGTTATAACACAATAGTTATTAGATTTGAATAAATACAACCTATCAAAAAACATTCCAAAACCTCTATATACAACCTTCTTTGGTGTACCAATTTCCAGAATATTTCTTTGAGAGAACCAAAACTACCAATTAACAAAAAAATGGCAATAAAAGTATCAAAAAATAAATGATTTTGCAATCAGTCCGAAAAAATCTCGTCCAATTCACTTGCACCAGGAATAGCGATATGACTCAAAACTGTTCCATCTTTCATAGCCAACTTTTGAATCCGAGTCCTGTTTTCATTCTCAACGTCTTCCTCGTCAGAGCCATCGTGCTCTTCATCCGTTACATAGTTGGTTTCGTCAGACTCAAGGAAATGATTTGACTGGATCATGGACTTTGACATTGCCTCAGATTTCTCACATATGCAAGCCACGGGGTTCTCATGGAACTCCCCTGTCCCTGGTTTAACCTCGTTTGGTTGGCCCATGAAACCAACCTGATAACCTCGTGTTGTGTTTGCAAATTCTTCCCATGTCATATTATTCCGATCCACAAACAAACGCCAAAGCTTTTTGGCATTTGGTCTGATTGTTGGCTTATGCCCAAAATACCTCCTAAAACAACCAAAATTTAAACATACATATTTGTTTAAACCATTTTTGCTATTTTGGTGAATTCAAAAGAAAATGTAAATGAATTTCATAAGTAATGTATTTCATACCTTCTCCCTGCTAACATTTTGGCCATGTTACCATTGTTGTTTGTCACAAAAACATCACTTTCGTCACACACAATGAAATCTAGAGCTGCCATACGTGCAGAATAGGATAGAAAAGGTGCCATCTCTTCTTTGGTTGCAATGGTGTCTTTAGAGTGAATGTTTGGGAACAAAGCTTTTAAGGGTGCTAATGTATCTTCACCTCCATAAACTTCACCTGATGCCACATATATGTGAACGTCACTACTGTATCCTAAAGCTCGTAGCATAAGCCCGACTTCCTCAGGAGTTAGTGGACATCTACCTTGCCTTCGTTCCCTATCCGGGTTCCTTTTCTGCATTTTAAATGTTCAATTACATATCAGTTTTATAAAAGCTAACAATTTTGACCCTTTTTCATCTAAAGTGATCCAAGTGTATTTAAATGCATAATTCACTCTAAATTGTTTTATTCAAGAACTGGATTATAACTTATTGTACTACTATACTTTAATAATGCATATAATTCAAGAAAATGAAAAAACAAAAGTGTTTGTGGTTTTGACCCAACCCGGTTTCAAAAATGACCCGTTTGACAAGGACATGTTACCAAC
This sequence comes from Tanacetum coccineum, assembly GCA_026074375.1. NCBI lineage: Eukaryota > Viridiplantae > Streptophyta > Magnoliopsida > Asterales > Asteraceae > Tanacetum > Tanacetum coccineum. The sequence goes on from BQNB010093052.1 coordinate 20,300, forward strand.
CCGCCTGGTTTGCTACGTTAAAATAGAAACGAAGTCTTACATGCAACGTTTTCCACCTTCTTCGAATCTGTCGTAATTCTACTCTTTCCTTGTCTCCACCACCATAATAGCATCCCGAAAATGCCAGCATATCAGATTCAAATCTGCAATTTTTCATAATTGAGTGCCTTGAAGTGTGTAAACTTAGGAGATATTGGTCACATTATGTGTACCTCAAATGCAAAGCAATGAAATGTTTGCTTTTCTTCCTCATTCTTTCAACTAGCACTTTCCCCATCTTGACAATCGGGTCAGTAAACTTCAAAGCATGATAATTAGCTCGGCATCTCAACTTTTGAAGATTTGTAGCTAACCTATTTGATAGCCTGTAGTCGAACTTCGTAAGCATAACAGCCTGAAAAAAAAACCCTCTTAACATCAATATATCATATATTAAATAGCAAAAATCGATCTCAAACTCAAATTAGTGTACCTTTTTCTTGTTGAGAAGAGGTACCATACGCGATTGATAACATCCTTGGTTGCATTTACGAGGTACTCGTGTCCTATACGGACTTACAACTTTCCCACCAATAGCGGGTAGCTCTTTTATAATTTTAACATCTTTCGATAGATAAGATATGAACCAATCAACATCAAATATCTCAGAAAAGTTGCTGCACAAAGTGGACCCTATAAGAACAACATAATCTACCTCAAAAAGCACAAAAATCACTTATGCTCTTTTACAAACCTTTGGTCCTTCCAATATGATGTTTGGTCCAATTTGGGGACCACTAATGTCGCGTTTAATATATAAGCTGCAACAACAGCATCCGTTATCTGTATTTTACACGAGTGTCATTACCGATTAGTCCACAGAAACAAATACTCAACAAGTGTCGTAACACATTAACACGGCATAAAACTTACCCCTGTCCGTTGTTGGTTCAAACCACCACTCGTCGCAATCAACAAAAACCGATGTGGATTAGTTTTCTTCTTAGCTTCTACAAAAATCAAGACTAAACCATATTAGTGTAACGAATTTTTCAATGAAATGACATGCTTTTTTGTTTTATTACACCAAAAATGAAACACATGATGTGTAAAGGATAGACAAAAATAAGCCTACTACGAACCTACAAAATTTGGACTTTTTTCGGAACAGCCGGTATAGAATTGCGATTGACTTGACCACCATAGATTTCGGCCTACGTCCACTTCTGTTATTGAAGGCTTCAAATTCATAACAAGATTAAAATACTAATAAATCAAATAAAGAATTGAAAATAGTACTTACATCACTTAAAATAGCAGACTACAATTTACTCGTTTTTAGCAATCACATATTCACATGTAACATGTCATGTTGTTATACTCAGTACTAAAATGTGCATATCAAAACAACATAACTAGTGTTGTAAAAAATCATTTCTCATTTCTTCATTACTTTTGTACATGCTTTAATTAAACCGATGTTGTCTATACAAGATCCAAAGCACACATGCGACATGCACATATGTTTTGGTTCACTTATGGTTCTGGTAAATCTTCCCTTGTTACTATGATGGTAAAAATGTAAAAAAGGTAAAAACAGGACAAAAAAAACAGGACAAATCGAATGTAACGCATACCGGAACAAGAAAAGCTGTCGGATTTCCATCATTTGACCCAACCTCTTCAAACTACAAAACAAAAAAAACAGCAACATTAAAAAAATATGTATCAAGACAATAAAAAAAAAATGCAATCTCGCAAAAAGCAAGTATGAGAGAAGTAATATGTAGACAGTGATCATAACAAAAAGTAATAGTTAAAAGGTTTTTAAATAGATTACCGAGTGTCGAAAATGGTGGTTATGAATGGGTGGCGACAAGAAGGACAAAACCGCGAAAAAGAACAAAATGCAACCAGCAACAGCGGAAATAAACGGCAAAAGATGATGATTGTGAACACGACGACGACGATGACAAAGTATTACGCCTTGTAATATTTCTATACCGATGTTGTTGTTACGATGATGATGGTTATAAATGTTTTTTTTCTTCATGGTTGTTGATTGGTTATCATTTTCTGGTTGTTTAATGATGACATGGCAATAACAATAAGAATAAGATCATGGTTTTGTGTTTGTGTTTGAATGAAAATGGTGTTGGGTTGGTTTATTATTATGCGTGTGGTGTTTGCAGGAATTTGATTCTAATGAATTTCAGAGTTTTTTTTTACATATATTTTAGAGTAGTGGGGCCTACTGACTCCGGCTTTTTAACCTCGAATCAATCGCTATTAATAAAATCTTACTTGGATTTTATCATTTTTTAAAGTTTAATTAATTACTTAACATGGGATATATATTTGTATAAGTGACCCTAAGGTTTCTGTTGTTTGACATATTCAACAACAAAAATTAATGACAATACTTAATTATGTCGGAACAGGGTACGAGTGACGAATTAGTTATTTTGGTATAAATAATTTCAAAAAAGGTATAATAGTAATTATGAGATATTTTGATTGGCATGTATAATTAAGTTGTGATCTTTTGAGCTGAGAAAGTTAAGTAATGATGGTCAAAGTTGAAGATATGAAACATAAATGTTAAATGTTACGCGTTTTCAAGTATAGTATGACAAAAGACGCGTGCAACTCACATGTATTGCATTTTTTTCTGAAAAGTTAAATGTTAAAATGAAGGGATAGACATCAAAGAGGTCGTGTAATATAATTATGCCAAGTTCTTATATGGTAGAGCTCGACATGTATGGTTTTTAAGTTTTGTATGTACTCAAATTGTACAAGACTGAATGACTCGGAGATGTGTATTATTCGGCCATAATCAAGTAACTTTTCAAATCGAATCATTTTTGTGTTAGTCCTTTATAAGTCGGCCGGCCAATTTGAAGTGTTTATAAGTTAAAGAATATTTGCTTTTAGAAAGAAGCATGAATTAATTACTTGAAACAACTAAAAATAAACAAACTTACAGAATACAATTGTTTTCAGTGTCATAAAGTTAAACACTTGTTTGTTGCATCTTTCTTTTTTAACCTTCTTTGTTAGTTCAATTTTGATGACAAAAACGAAGGTGTAAAGTGAGCAATATAATAAAAACTTTAATACTGCAAAATGTTTTAAACATCAAGGGGTTTTGTTGTCAAATTCTTTTGAGAGATTATAGAAAAGTCTTTGAATCTGGCAGATCTTGACACGTGTACATGTAAAAGGATCCTAGCCAATAATAACTCAACATCACGTAATTGGTCAAATTAGGTGAAGAAAAGAAGTTGTTAGAGCAAGCGTCTACTCACACAAAAATACCTCTTCATTTGAGCCCCACTAGTGCTATCTCAGCGCCACATCATTTCAACACAACACACAAAAACACCCTTTCACTCATGACATTTCTTTCTCCTCTTCATTTGGGCCCCACCACTCACAATTTTATTTTATTTTTCATTTTTCACACAAATTAAAATTCATTTCATAAAATAAAAATTACAAATACGGAAAATAAAAATACAATACGAAAATAAAAAAAATACGAAAATAAACTACAACTGATATTTCGCCATTATTTGTGCTTGTTTGTTTTTGATAATTGTCTTCTTTGGTTCAGGCAAAGAGTCGGCATCAATCGTGAGAAACTGCAACTCGTTTAGCTCCGTTGCCGACTGTTCTTTAACTTTCTTTGCCTCGTACGCCGATTTACCGGCTTGGATCTTCTGGTGAAGAACTATCTTTGGATTCTGTTGCCAACGGATACTTCAGGAGGGGGGCCCACTTTTTCCAACGTTCGACTTGAGTCGTTTTGTGGCGAAGAACACGGCGAAGAGGGGGGCCGGTGTGGCGGCGAGGGACGGCGAGCTGCCACCTCAGCCGCGGCGAAAGCCGCTCGCCGTTACACCGTTTACTCTTAATGGTTAGTTTATATCATGCTTATAAAATATTTAAAAAGTATTATATCTAATCCTAAGACTCTTTAAATTATATCCACTTGAACTGCTACGCTTTAGATAAATTTTTGTATAAGATAAAAAATATGAATATTCAAAATGTCAATGACAATGTAAGTAATTAAAAACTATGCAATTGGATTGAGCACTTCTATGACATCTTAACATGTTATGAATTCTCTATAGAAAAAACCAACTTGCTGTCAAAGAATAATTACAAACATTAAAAGAGGACAACTATAGGAGTATAATTCAGTAAAAAAAAATTCTCATCTCATGGAATCTCATAAAATGATGCATATACATAGGGAGGTGATATGCACACCACACAAACTGATGTGCACACCACAAAAATGCATATGTGGTATTGTACTATATGCATTACACATGTGATTTTGTGATGTGCACATCATTTTGTGTGGTATGCATATCAACTCCCATATATACAGGAGTAGTTACTATGGAGTATATGGTAACAAATTTCTTTTAGCATAGACACTATCATGTCTTCAAATATATATAAAAAATATACAGTAATAATCAATAATAAATGTAAAACATGAATTGGTCTATAGAGTTGAATTACAAGATCGGGTCCAATGCTAGTTTTTGGCAGATATAGTTTTTGACCAAAAAGAAAGTTTCTTCTATAACTAGCATGATGATAATTTAGAAAGATTTCTTAAGCATCAAATTAGAAAACCAATAATAAATGTAAAACATGGTGTATTTTAATATAGTAACATAATAACTAGATCTTGCAAAGCAAAACTAAAGTTACGAATGTAACTAATCGAGATTCATGTATGGAATACCAACAAAATGTTTATGCACAAACTATATATCAGTTGGTTGTTGAATTTTTCATCTCTATACACGAATCGAGCTCGAAAAACTAAACTAAGACTAAGATGCAAATTATCTTATGTGTTCTCGAGTTAGAGAAAATGTTACATTTTAGCCATTTTCGCGCTCTTGTATTAGCTAGATATGCAAGGGACATAAAAGTTGTCCAACACCTTGTTATTTACTTTAAATAGAGTGGCTGAAGTCATGTGATTTTGTTCATAATCGTATTATGGAAGAGATGTGGATATCGATACGAACCCAATGATGACGAATTCCGAATGTCGAATATGTCACGATAATAGTTTGCATCATCCTATCTCAAACATGACACATTTGCTTATACGTTTCATACTTATAAAGATAATAAAGTTGTGCTTCCACATTGCACATAGCTAACATCTATTTCTAGTTTAGGAAACCAGTTGAAAATTTAATACTCATCCATAATAGGTTGCAAGTTAAATACCTACAATAATATTATTTGTTATATTAAGCTAAAATAATACTTAGTATTTTTTTTAAGGTTTTGCTAAACAATACTCACTGGACAATGTTTAATGTAATAATTAAGGTAAATATAAAAGGTAATTTGTAGTTTATTTATTATGCATTAAATACATAATTATTTTAAATATAGAAAGAATATGTTATTTAAGTTAATTTGTATGTTTATTTATTGTTCATTAAATACATATCTATTTTAAATACTTTTTTAATGATACTGGACTAATCCAAATTAGTACTCACTACAACATTTGCCATATTCCCCAGCGATAAATCCGGGGTATCCCGGGCGACTTGTCGCTGGGGATATGTTTCCCGGGCGACTTGTCGCCCGGGATAGATCGAGCGGAAAAGCTTGAAGGGGATACATTCCCGGGCGACTTACCCGGGCGACATCGTGGGGCCCACACAGTTTCAGTCAAACAAATATTTGCCACGGTGGAAGGTTTTCTCGGGCGACATGTCGCCCAGGATAATAATTTTATAAAATGAGTAATTAATATTGAAGCTTGATTAATTACTTAATTACGTAGAATCCCGGGCGACATGTCGCCCGGGAAAACATTGAAATAAATTGACTAGTGAACGTGGCAATATTTTTTGTCGTTTAGTTGTAGCTTTCCCGGGAGACATGTCGCCCGGGATAGATTTTTAATATTTTTTTCCAAACTTTCCCGGGCGACATGTCGCCCGGGAAACCTTTTAATAAATTTTCCGCTTTACTTATCCCGGGCGACATGTCGCCAGGGATAAGTCTGCAAAAAAAAATTTAGTACTGCCTGCACAGCAGGCTATTTCCAGATTTTTTCGGGAAAAAATCTACCAATACTCAAACCTGTGTAAACCAATATATAATCTACCAAAATACATTACAACT
>BQNB010093053.1:0-20568 GCA_026074375.1 Tanacetum coccineum
CTTTTGTCTAGGTAGAAAAAACCCATTTTCTTGAGGACAAGCAAATCCCAAGTGTAGGGGTATTTGATGAGGTGTCATTTTATACACTTTTTTGGGGTTATTTAACCCCCTAAATCGTGCATTTATGCCCAAAATAGGTACTTAATCGTTCATTTTCAGGTATTTAGCATTTGGAAGGCATTTGGAGGAAATACACGTGACTTTGGCTCATTTGGAGAAGAAACGGACGAGACTACGGACCTACACCAACATCTCTCAAGATTATGTTCTCAGCGGCTGGAGATGGCGTCACAAGATACACGTGACGCCATCACGATTCATCCCACGATAGTGTCACAAGAATTCACGATGGCGTCAGCTCGACCCAGCCCAAGATCTAGAATATTCTATTTCATGACGGCGTCATGATTAAAACGCGATGCCGTTGCAGCGATTTATCTACATATACAAACCCGAAATTAAGGTTTTAGGTGTGTAACTTTAGAGTAAAAAAGGGGAGACGAACCCTAGTTCGTTTGGCAACTTATTAGGACGATTTTAGGGCTTCAAACCCTATTGTAACTCCTTCAATTCATGTTTTAATCAAGTAAGATTATCTTAATCATTCAATATGTCTTGTTGTTTGATTATTTATTGTTCTTGCTTTATCTTTAACATGCTTGGCTAAACTCTATATTGTGTTCATATATGATTGTATGAAACCTAGAATGTAGATCTTAGTGGTGTTGCTTCTTGTGATGAATATGCATGTTAGGCTTTAGAAAACTAGCTTTTGTCTGTATCGCTGTTGATATGTCTAGGGAAACATGATTGTGTAGAAAGGATTCCATCGGGTAACAGTCTTCATACTACCTTGCCCCTTTTATGGTTGATCCACTTTTAATATATTTTAAATGCATTTAATATACTCTTGGGGGCCTTGTAATAGTCTTTATACTACCTTACTTGTACGTTGCCTCAACAGAATATTAAGTAGACGGCAGGTTCGTGTAATCTGTTAATGACTTAGGAAATAGTTACATAGATCATCATAAGTGTGACAAAGCAACAACACTAGGAGAAGGAATCTAGGAAGTAATACATGATTAAATGAATACAATCTTTTTATTATATTGTTATCACCATTAGCTTAGTTTATTATTTAGTTTAATAGCTAAAACCAAACCAACCTCTCAAACCATAGATTTACCTGCTTTCATAAAATATAAAAACACAAAAATAATCTTCTTTCAACCCTTAGAATTCTGTTAGACCGTGATCAAGCATTCCCAACCTATTCCCCTAAAGAACGATAACAACCATCGAGTCTTGCCTATACTACTACTACAACAGTTAGGTACTCTGCCCAGGGAGTTGTAAAACTTCTTGTAGAAGTCCCTTACGAAAACCGCATCAGGTATACACATAAATGTGTCAAAAGCATGTAAAAAAAGGCACGCAAACAACTCTGTAGCACTTATTTTAAAAAACTTTATAGACGACATTGTAGTAATCATAGGTTCTCGGTAACTCTAATCGAACGCACAAAGAAGCGGAGAAACAGGTCAGCGCGAAGCTTATTAAAAACATGAATTCTTTAGGAATGTCCGCCTTAAATTTCTCTTATAGTTTGTTCTAGTGGGTGAGCCGTACTTCCCATAGATTCACAATGTCTAGTTTTTAATTAATCAAGAAATCAAGTTTCATAGTTTAGTGTCTAATTAATTTTCTCAAAAATCAAGTTTTCCTGAGAGTGTTATTTTCATAGATTCAATAACAACAAGATAAGAGAACGACCTCTATATAGTCATTTAAAAATGACAACATTGGATTAAATAAACTTGTATGTTACATAAATGCCCGGAAGCTTAAATTATGTACATACCATGAAAATTTGAAAGATTTTAAGACATAACAGTTATCCAAAATGTAATGCATTTAAATCTCCATGCAAAATGATTCCCAAAATGTTAACCCCCAATGTATCATTGTTCTTGTACCTTATTGACCTGAGAAAATCATGCTTTAAAACGTCAACATAATGTTGGTGAATTCACATGTTTAATAAATGTAGAAAGTAGGACCGCAAAATTTCCAAATGTAAGACATGTAACACATACAATATCTCAAAAGTAATTACGAAATGCACTAAGCTCATGACACCGAAGCTACAACATATATGCATGCAATTTAATGCAAATAATGTGCCCGTGTAGATGTTCAACCTGCAACATCCAAATTATTCCGACATGGTATACATTCGTCGTTTCGGACCTCCAAAACTAGTGAGCGCTACTCACCCGAACGCGGATGTCAATCCTAATTAGATCTATTCCTAACATTCGCGCTTACAATCTAGTAATTAACAGTTCATGATTCATGGGCATAGTGAGTTATAGCTACTTAGGCAAACTCGTAATTTGTATAAAAGCGTACTTGCGTCCAATCGTAAAACAATGCATGTTTCTCACCTCAAAAGTTGTAAATCATTGTATTGTATAAAAATGGGGTTATGAACTCACCGTAAGTGAATAATTTGATTATCTAAATCAAATAAGTAAATCGTCTCGGCTATCCGAATGCAACCTAATTAATTGTAGGCCATATGAGTATAATGTATTTCATATAAATAAAATATCACATGTTACATAGTTACACCATCACCAAATAGTTTTCGTTTAATTTTAAAAGTTGAAATAATAATTAAATCGTACTTTGTTAGGTAAAGGTATATGTATTCGTATCCGTAAAGAAAATATTATTTTTTGTTCAACAATGTATTATTTGTTAAAAATATATGATTTAATATTTTTATTGATTATGTAATAATATTATATAATTAATTTAATTGTTTTATAAAATAATGTATAAAAGTGAAATTAGTGCACAAGGTTTTATAAACCTCATATCTTTATCGTTTTAACTCCGTTTTATGCGTTTCTTATGTCCAGTGTTTCGTATTAAGAAGATCTATCAAAATATTATAATTAAAGTTATAAAAAGGTATTTTTATAAACTTTCACTTACTATTACTATTCATAACAGTATTAAAGCTTAAAACGGAGTTAAGTGATTCCTATGTCCATGTCTTCATAATTAAAACCTTTATTTAAGAAAATTAATTCCCAACAGTTTACTGTCGTGAACAGTAACATATTTTTATAAATTCACTTTTATAGAAATACTTTTTAACTTAAACTTGTAAATAACGTATCACCTTCATTTTAAATCCGTTTTTTTGAGTTTCTTACATGTTTGGATTCCTCATGACTTGTACTTTTTCATAAAAATATGTCCCGTAATTATCAGACCTAAAAACAGTGAAGGTTTTTATAAAATAACTTTTATAAAAATACTTTTATACATTTAATTATGGAAAACTTAAAAATGTCATATCTCTTTCGTTATTGCTCGACTTTTCAAGTTCCTTATATGCTTATGATCCTTGTAATAGGTACTAATTAAATAAAATATAAAATATATACTTTAGTACACGAATTCTAACAGTAGGTATTTAAGTTTGTACATAATTAGTTTTATACACTTGTTTTGTATACTTTTCACTTTATTAAACCATTACAAGTCCTCTAACTTAATAAATAACATAACTTGATATATTTTAAGTTCTCTATAATATGTCCATGATGCTTGTCTATGAGTAAGTGTCCTCAAAATCATTTGTTTATAACTTTTGTAATTAAAACTTTCAACACAAACTAATTCATAAACTAACCATATAAATTATTTAACACTTATATGTAATGTTTACTTTCATTTTAAGTATTATTTCACCAATCTTATTATAAAATACGAATCATATATACCCTTGTAATATCTTATAATTTCATGAAAATAACCTAGGTGGTGTTTAACATAGATAACAAGCATGTAAAGTAAGATATATGAATAAATGGAAATGCTAAGCTTTAAATAGACCTTATAGGAATGTAGAGTATTGATGAACACAAGCTTATACTTAATCTTTAACCCAATGAATCAAACATAAGATCAAATCCTAATTAGGAAAACCCTAATTAGATTTCTTGTATGATTCTTGTTAAATCACAAACCTAAGCCTCCAATACTTTTGTATCACCTTAGATATACTTAGAATGAATGCTTAATCACTTGTAATCCTTTGGAATGAAATTTTTATGAGAAACCGTAGCTTACAATTGTGAACCGTGGGTTATGGTTGTGTTGGGAGAGTTTTTGCTTGAAAATTGTTAGTGAATGAGAGATGTGGTAAAATAAATCTTTGACTTTCCTTTTATAGATCCTAGTATTATCAAAACTACCTTAAACTAAAACCTTGGACTAGTGTGGTTTGGAGTACAACATGTAAGACTTTTCCTCCTCCCTAGGAGGAGGAGGATGGCAATGTGAGGGGGGGAGTACCATGGATTAGACAATTACTAGAAAGTTGGTCCAAAGGTGTACTCTTGTAGGGTTAGAAGATAAACTAGTAAGTTTTGATATTTATCAAGTGTATGTGTGAATGAATCTGGCCCTAGTAGTTTATTAAGTGATAAAATGATTAAATTTTGTGTATTGGGTATAAATGTGGGTATTTGTTTGAGTATAGGTAGGTATAGATATTTTCGGGTATGCCTAAATGTATTTTATTGCGAAACGTAAACGTTTTACGTAACCGATAAAAATAAAATAGGAAAAGTTAATAATTATTCTCATAATAACTATATACACTTGTTGGACGTAAACTTTTACTTGTTTGGGGTCCGTTTACGTTGAATGTTGATTTTTAATTTACGCGATTTAACTATACGATAATAATTAAAAGCGAACGAGTAAAACTCTAAAAATAAGTAATGGTAATAATTGAGTCGGGAAATGACATAAAATAACGGATTGTTACAATATGCATATGCTGTGTTTTGCTGATGCTTGCTTTATTGATGCTTTCCTGATGGCAGCACAACGCCTTGCTTGCAGCCTTTAGAGAGCGAGAGATATAGAGATGTGGGTGAGATATGAGGCTATGTGTTTATGGTGGGTGAGCTAGAGGGATTTTTTTATTGAGATTACTGTACATTCTACTGTTTACATACGCACATTTTACTGTTCATACGTTTTATTAGATTTGCAGTCGTGAACTACCTTTTTCGTGTGTTGCTATGCCGGGGTAAATTGTTACATTTGCAGTCGTAGACTGCATTTACAACATGATTTGTTTATGCTTACAACACCCGCTAATTGTTTGTTTTATATAATGCGCTTGGCTTACGCTTTGTTTGCTGATGCTTGCTTTACTGATGCTGAATTGCATCACTCATCAGTTCGAGGAGTTGATCTCGCTTATTTTGAAACCGTTTGACCTATACAGTATCTTATGTTCTTGTTTATCATTTTATTTGTGGCTTATTATAGGCGATGAAGATACTGTTGCGTTTACGCATTTATTACATGTCACTTGGCAAGGTAAGACGACTATGTGTTTGCAGCCATGGCGGGTCAGATACGCTGTTATCTTGTCTCACACTCGCAAGTCTAAGCTAAATAGTTTCACACTTGAATGACCCGACGCTATCTTTATGAAACCTGCAATAACACCATGTATTTTGGTTATGAAGCATGTGGTTGCAACGCAGAAGTTTTACTGAACCTCCTAGGGTGAGAACCTAATTGTTATAGTGTAGTATAGGCAAGACTCGGGGTTAATATTGGTCTCATAGAGGATAGTTTTTGGTAAGTTCGAATTGATGTTTACTAAGGACAAAAGGTTTAGAGAGAATAATATTTTATGGTATTTATTTTTGAATGCAATAAAATCTTGGGTTATTAAAGAGGAGGTTGAATAAAATTACTAAAATAAACTACTCCTAAATTATGGTAAAAAGTAAATTGGTATGGAAAAACTCGTATGGATTAAACAAACGATGTTTACCGAATCATTCGCAACTACTCCCTAGACTTTGTTTTCTCTGATTTTAAAAAAAAAATTTACCCGTCACCAGATGTTAATGTAATGAGTAAAGGTATGCCTAAATCAACATCGTGTTTACCTCCATGGTTGTTACCTTGCAGACAACGCTCACGTCAGTAGTAAATACACGTGCAATAAATACTAAATTCGGAATCCATCCAAAGGTGATCATAGATATAAGATCTAATCACATGAAACCACAACCTAAACATGTTCCAATACTTCTATGAATATGATAAAGAAGAATCAAAAAGCTAGTTTTCAAAAGCTAACCCGACACTCATTAACAAGAAGGCGAAAAGTAAAAGAGAAAAAACGAAGTCAACTAAGATTCGCCATGCAATCTAAGACAACACAGATAATTTTAGCCAAGCAATTAATTGAAACTGAAGTATAATTAATCAAACAACACATACACATAATATTGTAGGTCCTTAACAACAGGAAATCTCAATGAGTCTTAAACGACTTATAGTTCTGCTAGAATAAATCCCAATAAATATGAGAGACAAAATCCTGTGAATACAAATAATTATGACGCTGAAATTCCATATCTATACCACAAGATGAACACAAGAACTATATACTAGAAATACTATTACTAATTAAATTTGATTGCAAATGCTCAATCAACCGATATAATGTTACAATACAATACTACGATCCATTTAAAATCTAAAGGAACCCTAAACCTCGTTAAGAGATAATGCATATCTCTTCCTAGATAAACGCAAGAGATAACGTATAACTCTTACTTACAACCGACTTAACTAATAGACAAAACAAATTAACTTTAAATACTAGCCAACCTCAAATAAAGAGCAGGCAGACTAAACTTGCACAAAATATCAGACTTAACTACTATTACTAATAACAGTAACAAACCTAGACTTAACTTCTATTACTAACAAGTACTAACTATCCTATTATCAGTTTACTAACTAAACCTAACAGACTTAACACTAATAAAACAGAATTAAGTCCGATAACAAAATTTTTTTTCCTAACAATCCTCCCCTAAATTGATTTCTTCATTCATGAACTTTGGCAAGTTTCATCTGTACATCAAGCAACATCTTGATCTTTAAACAACTGTAAGCTTCAAGAGTGATTGTCTCTTAAACTTCTGTCTTCAAAATAATAAGTCTTTATGTCTTCAAATCTTGACAGCAACTAGTCTTTAACCCTTGCATCAGCAACATTGACAGTTTTGTACATCAAATCATAAAGTTTTCAGTCTATTCTCATCACTTCCAGGTGTGTTAACTCCTGTGAGAGGTGAATCATCGAAAATTTTAAATGGATTTGATGTCTCTTTACTAGTTAGCTATTTACTCTGGAGTAGTCAGTTCTTTGGCCACCAGAAAGGTGTATGTCAATGGTCAACTGAAAACCATTTCAACTCTCAGTACTTGAAACATTGGTGAGTTGAATACCATATGGTTTTTGGCAAACCATTACAGCCATCAACGGATTTGATATGCCTTTACCTGTAGCCGTTTGCTCAGGGCTAGTCAATCCTTTGGCACCTAGAAAAGGTAAATTCCATGGTGGATTGATAACCATGTCAACTCTTTGTACATGAAACTTGGTGAGTTGATATACCAAACATTTTTTAGTAAAGTGTCAACCATCTAATATGGATTTGCAGTTTGTCTTTTCCATAAGCCATAATCTTATGGACTAGTTATGGTTTTTCCACAGCCTTTACCACAAGCCATAAACTTGTGGGCTAGCCAACTCTTCACTTTAACAGATATGGTGAGTTGAAAACCATACAACTTATTTGCAAGTTGTCAACCATAGAACGGATTTGAGAAGTCTTTACCAAGAGCCGTTTGCTCTTGGACTAGCCAGTCCTTATGTTGGTTAGACATGGTGAACTGATAACCATTTGTTGTGTTAGTGCATAGCACCTTCACCAAGTGTTATCCTTCTCAACTTCTATCCTAGGCTTTCAACCCTACACATTTCATTACTTTCTAATGCCTGCTTGTTTTTCCATCATTTTCAACAATCTATAGCAATCTTCATTCATCTTTCCATCCAAAAGCTTCATTTTCAACATTGTTTTACATACCTCAGCAGGAAGTGGATATTTTCTATCAGACAACAAATAAACATCCATAGATTCTAAGTTCAAACAATGTACCCTACAAGTATCATAGTATCTCCAACTTATAATCTTTTGCTTTCCTATCTCACTCCATATAAAATCTGTGCTAAGAGGTTCTTCAAACATAATTCTTAAACATTTCCAAAATCCCTTCTCTAACTTATCCTCTGGTCCATCCGGTGCCATACCATCCAACATAAATATCCATCAAGTACAATCCTGATACACCACGTAATAACATCTCTATATATAGATTTCAACATAGCACCAAAATTTAATATAGACTATATCTGTTCTATCTTCCCTAACTATTTGGTACACTCCTTTTTCTCCTTGCTTAATAATCTTATATGTAGCTACACTAGGTGTTTTCATAGCTACAGGAACAGAATTAATTGGAGTTTCAGTACCTGTGGTAGACTCTTCTTGCTCACCAACCTCATCTGAATCTTCAGAATCATTCTTATCAACACTTGTATGCATTCCATTACCTTGCCATCTTTTTATCCTTCTTCTTCCATACTTTTCTTGGTTGGCTCATCATCCCTTTTGCAATTCAACATCTTTATCCATCATTTTAGTCTTTTAAGTCTTTGTCTGAAAGCCTTCACCAAATCTATCAACTGGCTTTAGTGGCTTCAAACTTGATTGGTGCACAAGGATTCAACCTGTTTCACAAGACTGTCAAATCTTCCTTTACTTCTTCAAAAAAACTCAATTTTCTTTCTTCAGCTGAGATAACTTCATGTCCCTTGATTCTTCAGTATTTCATCATATAAGTCCTTTCAGCTGTGATTGGGTCATGGGCTTGTTTCTTTAGCTTTATCTCTTTCTTCAGTCAAAATATTTTCTTTCTTTGATTGTCACAAGATCACCATTTCTTTGCAAAAACTTCTATTTGAAGTTCACTTCCTAGCATGCTTTTTGACAACTCGCATTAGCTTTCAATCTTTTGCTCTAAAACAATCCCAAATCTTCATTTGTGTAATGCAGATCTTCAAAACTGAACTTGATCTTATTCATTTCTTCTGTTGCTCATTCAATATTCTTCTCTGTAATTCTTTGTGCTAGGAGAGAGTCCAAATGTACTTGTTTAGCCACCTCTTCTTTTTGCAAAGTATCCAACCTAATTGCTTCAGCAAGACTAGCTTCCTCTTGTAGAATTTGTTCTCTTGACTTCTTTGGAGTCTCTTCACTGAGCATAGGAGCTTTCCCTTCTCTTTGTCCTTTATCTTGAGAAGAAGTGGACTCCTTAGTACCAACAATACTAACTTGTTCATTGCCAGTACTAACTTGTTCATTGCCAGTACTAACTTGTTCACTAACAGTACTAAGTTTAATACTACCACTTATTAAACTCCTTCGCAGTACTAACATGTTCAGCAAAAGCAGTATTAACCTGTTCAGCACCAGCAATCAACTCTTCTTTGAAAATCCAAGCTTGAGATACCTTCTTTCCTTTAGTCACTTTCATTCACTTGTATCTCCTTCCCCAGACATGGACCTTGACTTTAAAGAGGCAACCTTTTAGGATAGTTTTGCGTGCTTCAAGAGATTGGACATATTTCTTTCCACTTGTACCTCCCCATCGAGTGTTTTACTTTTGGTTGTAGGTGGATTAACCAGTCCTAGTACTGAAGAAATCTAGATGAACATCTTGACTTTTTCCTCCCCTGAACCTCAGTTCTTCTCTTCAGAGTCTGTCAAAACCAATCCTGCCTTTTCATAACCCTCCAACTTCTCACCTTCTTGACAAACTGTTACTATAGCATACCCATGGTCACTTGGTTTTTTTGAGATTCATTTCCAGGCTGTCAATTCTTGAATCAAACTTAGAACTTCATGAATAAAATCATTCCATAGGCATTTGACTTTGAAGCCTGTTTCATCTAGTGTGGTGAGAAGTTGTGGTGTACAGGAGATAGTTCCTCATAGATGTCTCAAGTGTGTAGTATCAGTGTAATGGTGGTGTGGTGTAGTGAAGGAAGGGTGGTGTGTAGGTGTAGGTAATAATTTTTTTTGATAATTTTTGTATTTTTTATGAATATTTTAAACTTATAAACCGAAATTAAATTGTAAAAAATACAAACCTACTCGAAAAATTCTAACTTTTTCTAAAAATACAAGACCACTTTAATAAACCCACGAAAAATAATGAAACAAAATATTGCTTATAAATAAGGGCCCTCAATAAAGATGTAAACAGCTTAATAGCTTTAAAAGCCATAATGAGTATAAAGATTAAAGCCGCATGGGAACTAGGGAAGAAAGTTCCCAAAAGGGCGCAGCGTGTGTGTTGAGACAAAGAGAGGTGCACGAGGGTAGAGACCCGGGTTCGAGTCTTGCTCACCCGGGTCACCCCTTGTCTCCTTTTTTTTTTTGAAAACTTTGTAAAGCAAAGTTGTTAAGCTCGTGGGGCTTAACAACTTTCTCAACTACAATTTTTTATGAAAGCACAAAATAAGCAGCTTAAAAATAAGCTTTTAAAATGACATTTTGCTTAAGAAAGGGCATTAAGGCTAAAATTTATCTAAGTCATATTGCTTAATGGTGGACAAATAAGCTAAACTAGGACAACTAATCTAAAAAGGGACTTAATCTTAATCTAGATAAGCTCTACAAAGCTAAATGCTAAAACTAAATAAGCTGTTAAAAGGGCTTAAGTTGGACAGAAACTAAAACTAAGCTTAAGGCTAAAAAGCTTAACTGTGGCACTTAAATAAGCAAAGAAAATGAGAAATAAGCACTCAAAACTAACTACTTTATCAAAAATAAACAGCTAAGGATTTCAAATGAGCTTAAGACAATAGCTTTAATATCCAAGAATGAAAAATAAGAAATCCCTAACACAAACACTAATGCTAAAACAGTGAAGGGGCTAATTTGAGCTTAAAATTAAGCTATCAAATAAGCTTCCTAATGGCTGAAATTGAAAGGGCTTATCTAAGGGCTTATAGGCTCTCAAAATAAGCCAAAAAATTAGACTTTAGTACACTAAAAGCTTAAGAAAAGGAAGCTTAAAGTCTCCCCTTTGCACCAGGGGAGATTAAGGCTAAAATCAAGGGGCTTATTTGACAGCTTTTTAAAAGCTGTCAAATAAGCTCAAATGAAAAGATAAGCTAAAACAGATTGAATATACTACGAAATGGACTTGTGCACCAATTTTAAGCTTCCAAAAATCATTTTAACTTGCTGAATTTTACTCTTGAAAAAGGGTCTTTTTGCTTTTAAAAACTGCCTCTTAAATTCTTGGTGGTTTTGACTCAATAAGTCAAATGACACCAAGGCTTATTACAGCTTGTTTCCAAGTCCAACACACAAAACACTCACTTTTTTGACACTACAACTTAAGATCACAAGAGCTTATGAGATAAGCTCTTGTAGCCTTTCTTGAACACCACAGTTTTGAAGATGGTTTAAAAAACTTTGAAAAACAATTTTGAAACTAAAAAACTTATAAGAACAGCTTAAATGGGCTTAACAACCTAAGCTAAAACTAGCTTGAGTACCACAACCCATACACAAAGCATTTTTGACCCGTTTTCCATGTTAAACTCCAAACAACCCCCCTTAATTTTTGAAAAGGACTTTTAAGCCTAATAAAACTAAGTGTAACTGAAATTTTTAAAAGCCTAATACTACTTAAGCATTTTTAAACAATAAAATAGCAAAAAGGTAAACAAATAATCACTTTAAGGTAGATAATAAGCTAGGCAGTTTAAGCTAATTATGACAGTTTTTAAGCAAATTACATGGAAAAGAATGAAAAAAGTAACTAAGAGGCCTACTTTAGCATAATTAGACAATAATAAGCATAAAAAGACAGTAATAAGCTGAAAAATAAGCTAAATAAGCTATGCTACAGTACTTTTAAGCAAAATTTAAAAGGGATTGTACCTTTAATCCTTTGCTCAAAAAAGGATTTGGAGTCCTAATAAGCTCTAACTTTCCTACCCTCAGCTTATAATTAAGCTTAAACTAAGCCAATACCCAATAAGCCTTCCACAATAGCTTATTCATCCTTAGCTTCATAAGAACAGTACTTTGCTTTCCTCTTTTTTGGAATTATCACAAAAAGTTTCTAGCAACAGGTTATCAAAATGGCTTAAAAATGAGAGGCTTAAACGGTTTAAAAAGAAATATAAACTTAGAACACACTTAACTGAATTTTCAATAAATCGAAGTACAAAGTAACAATAAAAACTTTTAACTTTTTTAAAAACTAACTAAAACTAACACGTTAAACTTATAAAAACACTTCACGTGTAGATTTTTAGTTAGTTTTTAAAAAGTTTTTAAAAGTTTTTATTGTACATGTACTTCGAATTTTAATGAAAATTCAGTTAATGTGTTTCAGTTACATTTGGGGGGGGTCCTTTTTAAACCTTTTTTAAGCACCTCAATTTAAGCCATCTTTATAATCCTGTTGTTGAAAATTTTAGAAAAATCAAACAGAGGAAGGCAAAGTTACTGTTCTATTGAAGCTAAGATAATAAGCCTATTGTGAAGGCTATATGGTATTGGCTTAGTTTAAGCCTTTAAACTATAACTGAGGTAAGGAAGGAAAGTAGAGCTTATAGGACTACCAAATCCTTTTTTGAGCAAAGTAATTAAAGGTACAAATCCCTTTAAAATTTGCTTAAAAGTACTGTACATAGCTAATTAGACTTATTTTTCAGCTTATTACTGTCTTTTCATGCTTATTATTGTCTAATTATGCTAAAGTAGGCCTCTTAGTTACATTTTCTTCATTTCCATGTAATTTGCTTAAAAACTGTCATAATTAGCTTAAACTGCCTAGCTAATTATCTACCTTAAAGTGATTATTTGTTTTGCTTTTTGCTATTTTATTGTTTAAAAATGCATTAAGAAGATTAATGCTTTTTAAAAAATTTCATACACACAGTTTTATTATTGCTTAAAAATCACTTTTCAAAAACTTAAGGGGTGTGTGGGTTAACATGGAAAACGGGTCAAAAATGCTTTGTGTATGGGTTGTGGTACTCAAAAATCAATTTTAGCTGAGGTATTAAGCCAATTAAAGCTTTCTTATAAGTTTTTTAGTTTCAAAATTGTTTTTTCAAAGTTTTTTTAAACCATCTTCAAAACTGTGGTGTTCAAGAAAGGCTACAAGAGCTTATCTCATAAGCTCTTGTGATCTTAAGTTGTAGTGTCAAAAAAGTGAGTGTTTTGTGTGTTGGAAACAAGCTGTAACAAGCCTTGGTGTCATTTGACTTATTGAGTCAAAACCACCAAGAATTTAAGAGGCATTTTTAAAAGCAAAAAGACCCTTTTTTCAAGAGAAAAATTCAGGCAATTAAAAATGAATTTTTGGAAGCTTAAAATTGGTTGCACAATTCCATTTCATATATATTCCAATCTGTTTTAGCTTATCTTTTGTCCATTTTGAGCCTTATGTGACAGCTTTTAAAAGCTGTCAAATAAGCCCCTTGAATTAGCCTTAATCCTCCCCTAGTGCAAAGGGGAGACTTTAAGCATCCCTTTTACTTAAGCTTTTTAGTGTACTAAAGTCTAATTATTTTGGCTTATTTGAGAGCCTATAAGCCAAAGATCGGGGGGGGGGGGGGGGGGGCGGGGGGGGGGGGAGCCTTTTCAAATTCATCCAATAGAAGCTTATTTGATAGCTACTATTAAGCTCAAATTATCCCTTCACTGTTTTAGCTTAGTGTGTTATGTAAGGGATTCTTATTTTCATTCTTGGCTTAATTCAGCAAATGTCATGAAGCACATTTGATATCCTATCATCTTATTTTGATAAAGTAGTTGTTTTGTGGAGTCTTTATTGTCTCATTTTCTTTGCTTATTTAAGTGCCACAGTTAAGCTTTTTAGCCTTAAGCTTAGTTTTAGTTTCTGTCCAACTTAAGCCCTTTTAACAGCTTATTTAGTTTTAGCATTTAGCTTTGTAGAGCTTATCTAGATTAAGATTAAGTCCTTTTTTAGATTAGTTGTCCTAGTTTAGCTTATTTGTCCACCATAAGCCAAATGACTTAGCTAAATTTTAGCCTTAAGCCCTTCTTAAGCAAACTGTCATTTAAAAGCTTATTTTTAAGCTTATTTAGAGCTTTTCAGAAAACTTTGTAGTTGAGAAAGTTGTTAAGCCCCACGAGCTTAACAACTTTGCTTTACAAAATTTTCCCGAAAAAAAGAAATTAGAGCAATGGGTGACCCGGGTGAGCAAATCGAACCCGGGTCTCAACACGACACCTCTCTTTGTACACAACACACACCGCTGCGCCCTTTGGACTTTTCTGTCATAGTCCCAAGGGCTTTAATCTTTATACTCATTTTGCTTTTAAAGCTAATAATCAGTACATCTTATATTGAGGCTTATATATAAGCAATCTTTTGTGAGTTTTTCTTATATTTCGTAGTTTATTAAAGTGTCTAGTTTTTAGAAAAAAATTTAGAATTTTTCGAAGTAGTTTAGTATTTTTTACAATTTAATTTCGTTAAAAGTTTAAAAAATTCATAAAAAATACAAAAATTATCAAAAAAATTATCCCTACACCTACACCACCACCCATTCCTTCACCTACACCACCACCTTACACTGAACCTACACCACTTGAGCACATCTATGAGGAACAATCTCCTGTCCACCACCACTTCTCACCACCACAAGAACAGGCTTCAAGTCAAATGCCTATGGAATTTACTTCATGAAGTTCCTAATATGATATCAATGAATTGACAGCCTGTAAAATTAATCTCAAACAAACCAAGCTGACCATGGAAATGCGATAGTAAAGTTAGCAGAATGAAGAAGTTGGAAGGTTTAATGAAAAAGGAGGAATTTGGTTTGACAGACTCTGAAGTAGAAGAACCTGAGGTTCAGGGGAGGAAAAGTCAAGATGATCCTCTAGATTCTTCAGTACAAGGACTGGTTACTCCTCCTACAGCAAAAGTAAACACTTCAGGGGAGGAACAAGTGGAAGAAATAAGTCCAAATACTCTTGAAGCAGCCAAAACTCTCTCAAAGGTTGCCTCTTTAAAGTCAAGGTCCATTGACAGGGGAAGGAGATACAAGATAAGAAAGAGAGACAAAGGAAGGGGGAGGAGGGGAAAGAAGGTAGTCTCAACTTGGCATTTTCCAAGAAGAAGTTTGATGCTGGTGCTGAACAGTTAATACAGCTAGTGCTGAACAAGTTAGGTACTGCATAATGAGTAATACAGTTAGTATTAAACTTAGTACTGTAGTGAACAGTAGTACTGGGCAAGAACAAGTTAGTACCTGGCAAGAACAAGTTAGTATTGTTTGGAACTAGAGGAGTCCACTTCTCTCAAGATAAAGGACAAAGAGAAGGGAAAGCTCCTATGCTCAGTGAAGAGACTCTAAAGAAGTAAGAAACTAAATCTACAAAGGAAGCTAGTCTTGCTGAAGCAATTATGTTTGGATACATTGCAAAAAGAAGAGGTGCTAAACAAAGTACAATTTGGACTCCTTCCAAGCACAAAGAATTGCAGAAGAAGAAAATTGAATGAGCAACAGAAGAAAAGAAAAGCTCAAGTTCAGTTTGAAGCTCAGCATTACACAAATGAAGATTGGGATTTGATTAGAGCAAAGATTGAAGCTAATGCAGAGTTGTCAAAAAGCATGCTAGGAAGTGAACTTCCAATAGAAAAATTGCAAAGAAAATGGATGATCTGTGAATCAAGAAAGAAATATTATGGCTGAAGAAAGAGCTAAAGCTAAAAGAAACAAGCCCATGAACCCAATCCACAGCTGAAGACTTATATATGAACTTCTGATGAAGAATCAAGGGACATGGAAGATATCACGGCTGAAGAAATTGTAGTTTTGAAGAAGTCAAGAAGAATTTGACATCTTGTGAAACAGGTGAATCTTGCACCAAAATTTTGAAGCCACTAAAGCCATTTGAAAAGAATTGTGAAGAGCTTCAGACAAAGACCTAAAAAGAACTAAAAGATATAAAGATGTTGAAGCAATGATGATGAGCCAACAAGAATCTGGAAGAAGAAGAAAACAGATGGCAATGAGAAGATGCTACAAGTGTGATAAGAATGATTCTGTAGATTCAGAAGGTTGGTGAGCAAGAAGATACTACACAGGACTAAAACTCCAATTAATCTGTCCTTGTAGCTATAAAACACCTAGTTAGACACATATAAAATTATTAAGCAAGGAGAAAAAGGAGTTGTAACCTAGAATTTTAGGAAAATAGAAGCAATAAAGTCTATATTAATTTGGTGCTAATTGATAATCTATAACTCAAAAGATGATCTTACTGAGGTGTATAGGTATTGTAAGACTAGATTATGAGGAAGTAAGGACCAGAGTATAAGTTAGGAGAAGGGATTTTGAAATGTTTAGAGAATTATGTTTGAAGAACCACTTAGTATAGATCCTATATGGAAGTGAAATATGACACCAAAAGATTATAAGTTGGAGATATTATGATACCTGTAGGTACATTTCTTGTACATAGAACCCATGGATGTATATATAAGTCTGAAGGAAAGTATCCTAAATAACATCTGAGGTATGTCAAACTATCTAAAAAATGAAGCTTTTGGAGTGAAATATAGTAAGAAGATAGCTATAGTATTGTTGCCAATAGTGATGGAAAAGCAAGCTGGTATAAGGAAGAGTAATGTTAGGAAAAGTTAGAAGACCTATGAATGGAATAAGAAAGGATGATCACTGGTGAAGTGCTATGCACTAACAGAATTGGGGCAACAAATGTTATCAGTTCACCATGTGACTAACCAACAAAGGACGAGCTAGTCCAGATCAAACGGCTCTTTGTAAAGACTTTCTCATATCCGAACTATGGTTTATAACTTGCAAATAAGATGTATTGTTCTTCAACTCACCAATCTGTCTAAGTAATGAGTTTGCTAGCCCACAAGTTTTATGGCTTGTGTGTAACGGCTGTGGAAAAACCATAACAAGTCCATAAGGATTGATGGCTTTAAATGGTAAAGACAAATTGCAAATCCATATTAGATAGGTTGACACTTTACCAAGAATGGTAGCGGATATCAACTCACCAATTTTTCATGTATACAAGAGTTGACTGGTTAACAATCCACCATGAAATTTTACCTTTTCGTAGGTGCCAAAGTATTGACAAGCCCTGGAGCAAACGTCTACATGTAAAAGGCATATCAAATCCCTTTATGGCTGTAATGGTTTGCCAAAACCATATGGTAATTCAACCACCAATTGTAACAAGTACTGGAGAGTTGAAATGGTTATTCAGTAACCATGGACATACACCTTACTGGTGTCCAAAAGACTGTTACTCCAGAGTGAATGCTAACTGGTAAAGAGACATCAAATCCATTTAAAAATTTTCAATGATTCACCACTCACAGAGTTAACACACCTTTGAATGTGAGAAAAGACTGAAACTCTATTATTTGATGAAGCAAAAATGTCATGATGCTGATATGATGGATATGCTAAAGAACTTTAAGATAGTTGCTGCGAAAGATAACTCAAAGAAGACTTAAGTGATGCACATCAAGAACAACTAGAAGAATTCTATTACAACATACACAGGAATCTTAAAGTATTAAAGTATACAATCAATAATTTGTTGAATGGAACTTTAAAGTTCACAAGTAAGTAACAAGTTAGGGAGGAATGTTGGGAAAATAGATTGTAACAGACTTAATACTGGTAGTATAACAGTTAAGTCTGGTAGTAATAGTTAGTTCTGTTAGTATTGAGTTAATACTGGCAGTACTAATTAAGTTTGGTAGTACAGTTAGTACTGTATGTCCTAGCATACTAAATTTAGTACTGGTCATAGTTTAATTCAGTTAATAGTTAATTTCTGTTTAATGAAACAGAAAGGACAATAGATATGCTAGAGATATCATTATCTTATAGAAATCTTAGGAGATAACTTAGGAAAGATATGTATTATCTTTAACACTGTATTTGTAGACACACACTTAGGGATTTTTTTAGAATTATTTTTATCCAATGTGTGATGAAGAGGAAGAGGCACCCTAAGGCACAATGTATGTCAACAACGTTTTAGAGAAATATCATATAGAAGCATAGAGCTTTATAACAAATTAGTATTGTTGTTCTTCTTTACTCTTGAGGATAATAAAACCTCAAAACACTATGATTTCATAGTTAGTGTCCTCTCATATATTTGATTTGGATTTAACCAGTTGTCCTATCTTCTTACAAAGGCAAAAAGATCTAAACCACGGACCTACATGATCATTTTGATACACACAAAACAGATTCTTGTTGCGCTCAGACTATTCAAAGAATTGAACTTTGAAGAAAAGTTGCGAACAAAATAACTATGTATAATAACTATGTGAAATAACTATGTATTTCCTTTCCGTTTCTTTGTTTAACTATGTATAATTAATTTTCCTTTCATGTAAAATAAATAAAATAACATCTATTATGTGAACTCATTATTCTTTTCTTTATGTTCATAATAGAAGATATAAAATGGGTCTAAATGAAGCCGCAAAAACCAGCAAAAGGATGGGAGATCGTGCATACGGATAGGGGTGCAACTATACACTATCCTCAAATCCAATAAAAAAATTTTTTTTGAATAAAAACAACAATGGACCATTGACATAATTTCAGTCCATTACAAACCTGATAGACGGAAGTAGGTAATGCTAATGTAAGATGTAACCAAAATGTAACACAACTCTATGCTAGAGAATGCTATATTTCCCCAAAATCCAAAAGAAACTTAATAATTTTTCAGATGCATATATCCTAATTCATCTGTAACTCAGATCAAGAACAAACAAAACAGAGAATATTAGCACATCATAAATGATAAACAAGTTATAAGAAAACTAACAATGCTCCATTATGGTTTGCATTATACACATATTAATGTGCTCAAGCAATATTACGTTAAAGAAATATATTGTAGACTTGGTATATTAGAGCCTTATGACATGACAGTAAGGATCACCCAGATCAACAATATGAAACTAATAGTCAAAACACACATGGACATCCACTGAAAGATCAAAAGTTCTCTAAAATAGATAAAGTGTCTTTATGTACATCTTGCTCTCTTGGAAAACTGATTGTAAGGTCTTCGCCACTTAAAGTTGAAAATTAATCAACTATGTTTCTTGAAAGAATTCAAAGTGATATATGTGGCCCAATTCATCCACTATGTGGACCATTAATCTTACAGGATCTAATCGATGCGTCAGCAATGGACCCATGGCTCAAAAAATCAACTCGCAATGTGGCCTGTATATTCAAAATTTTTCTTGCTCAAATTATTAAATTAAGGGCACATTTTCCTAATTATATAGTTAAAAGAGTGAGACTTGATAATGCAGGAGAATTCACATCACATGCTTTTAATGATTATTGCATGTCTGTTGGAATTGTTATTGAACATCTAGTTGCTCATGTTCACACCCAAAATGGTTTAGCAGAATCATTGATCAAACACCTCCAACTAATAGTTAGATGATTGTGGCAATTTCACGTATATATAATATATCAAAGTATTTATAGAAATATACAAATAATCCTTGAGGACAAAGATTAAATGCAATTTAAACACAAAAATATATAATATAACACGTTTATTAACCGGGAAGTATGATTCCCCGGGTCGTTATCCCCAACGATTTGTGAAATTGAAACTACGCTTGTTGTTCGGACAATGATTTGAATGGGAAACAATAGTTGATTTGATTAATCAATTAAAATTAACAAGCTCTAACTATTAAGCATGTAAACAAATAACGGGAAATCAAAATTTAACTAAAAACGCAAAACGGGACCCTTAAATGAAGGTCAAAAATCCTAATTTGCTAAAAATAAACCGAACTTAAAATTTTCTTTTAAAATGGACTATATTTGACTAAAAAGTAAGTTTAAAGAAAACTAGAACAAAAACGAAGTTAAAATGAGCTTTAAAACACGAAAAACGAAAATGAGAACGAATTTCGTTCTTTAGAAAACGAAATTTTGCAATTTAGACCCTACGAAAGCAAAACTAATTTTCCTATGAACTTTAGGATAAAAGAAAATTTTCTAAAAAAGATTTATTTTTTTTTGATTATTTTTATATTTTTTATGATTTTTTTAAAATTTTAAATGAAAATAAATGATAAAAAATACTAAATAAACTCTAAAAATTCTAGAAAAATGACAAAAAATAGCTTAAACTAATTAAAACCTAAGAAAATTAAACCCGAGATCACAGCTTATAAAATAAGCTGTGAAATAAGCTTTAATAGCTTATAGAGCTTATTAGCCAAAATTGTATATAAAGAATTAATAATGCCAGGGTCTTATGAAAAAGACCCAAGGGCACAGCGGTAAGGAGTGGGAGTGTGTGTGTGTTTATTAAAGGTTGAGGTGTTGAGGTCGGGGGTTCGAGCCTTGCTCACCCCCGACTTCAACTTCCCCTTTTTTTGGTTTTTATAGAAAAAAATTAAAGAACAAAAGTTGTTAAGGACAACTTTTTAAGCTACTTTAACAAAGAAACTATAAGCTAAAACTCAAAAATAAGCTCT
>BQNB010093054.1:0-26463 GCA_026074375.1 Tanacetum coccineum
CTTAATGAAAACAGCTTATGAGTAAGCTGTGGTGAGATGTTTTTGAACACAAAACAATATGATTAAGAAACTTAACACTGGTGTTGTAAATTGACTTAAAAAACTCAAACTTGCATTAAAACTTGAAAGTGTTACAGGCTGAAAGTAAAAAGTTGTAAGGACTGAAAATAAGCTAAGTCAAATTAAAAATTAAAGACTAGTTTTTAACATAGATGCCTCAAAGGCTTACAAGAAGCTCTATTTATAGCCGAAGTATTGAACTTGCATCTTGTGCTTCTTTGGAGAGATAAAACCAAGTGTGCTAGTTGTGTGAGGAGAGACTAAAGCAAATCCCAGCCTTTGATTTCTTTTGAGCTTCTTTGGAGACAATCTCAGCCATCGAAGTGCTTTGGGAATGGAGAGGGATTGCCAACATGGACTTTATAAAGCTGGGGGGGAAAGTAGGGTGGATGAAATGATTTGGTAGGATGTTGAGTGATTTTGCAGGAGAAGTATGGGAGCAAAACAGGGTGCGGGCTGGTTTTGGTATTGGCGGGAGAAAAGTTATACAAGTTGGGTTGTGACAGAGAGAGGTTGAAGATGATTAAGGGGATGTTTGGTTTGTGTACAAGAAAAGCCCCTCCACATCTTTCTTCTTTTCATTCCCTTTCTTTCTTTTATAAATGAAGTTTCCCAAATTGGCATAATCAGCCCCTCTCTTTGTTTCCTTAATATAACTTAGGGGTTTGGCATTTTTGACCCCTCAAGTTATATTTTTCTTTGCTTTTTCTTCTCGGAGTTGACTTGACTTTGATTGGGCTTCGTCTTCACACACTTTTCCATCTCGTGTCTTGTTTTGTCGCTTTTTGCTTGGTTTTTCGTCTTTTTGTGAGATATCCGTTCCTACACAACACAATTAGCAAAACAAGCATATATTTGGCATTTTGAGTCCGTTTTTGGTTATTTTAGCTCGTTTTTAAAGGTAAAAGGTATGTGTAATTAAGCACATACCAAAATCCCCCAAACTAAGATGTTGCGTGTCCCACGCAATGCTATGAAGTAAGCACTCGAGAAACCAAAAATCTCAAATCCCCTCGACTAATAACTTGGAAAAGTAGCCAAGCGTTTATCAAAGGGAATAAAAGAATCAATAGCCTCGACAAGTCCCGGTTCTCACCAAATTTTTTTTTTTTTTTTTAATAGGAGATCTTTTAGAATCTTCAAAATCTTCCATCTTTTGAAGAATTCCAACTTTGCATTTAAGTCCTGCTTGTTTGATTCTTTTATTTATTTTGTCTCATCAAATCAATAATTCCCAACAATATTCCCCTATTTAATGATGACAAAACAAACAAAGTCTTGTACGAACTTCATCATAAAGCCAAAGCTTCCCTTGAAGTTGAGATGTGATCATCTCCCTAAATGAAACAAAAACTTCCCCTTAATTTAGATTTCCTTTGTAACCTTGAACATGCACACACATATTACGCTGCAAAATCAATAACCTGTCATCTTCCTTCCCTTTTTTGTCATAATCTCCAATAGGGGTCTTTGTAGTATGTGCATCTTGGAGCAAATAGCTACAAAAAAAAAAAAATACAAACAAATAAAAAAAAAATTTAAAAAAAAAAATAAATAAATCATATACCACAACTACTAATCCATCCTTCCAATGACTCAAATTTCCCTCCATGACGTGCCTTAAGAAAAATGAATTTGAGCAGTAGAAATTTAAAATAGCAGTAGTAATAAAGATCAGTAGTAGTAACAAAACACTTCCCCTCAAATGGTGCATGTAGATGGTTAAACATTTTAACAATAAGCATCCCCTGAAACCTATATGTTAACCATATCTTGAATCTTCAATTCTGTAGGCTCTATATAATGATCACTGATGAAGAAAAACTAAGTGATAACGAAACTTTGATGTAGAAGGTATAACAAACCAATCATTTGTCTTATATCTTGTGTACTATCCACGTGTCTCAAACTTATAATAAATTTGTGGAAATATAAGTAACCACACATTCTCTTAACAAAAAATCCTCATCTTCTATGAGACACATAACCAAAGTGATAGCAAATGTGAGCATTAAGCACCATAAGACAAATCACATACCTTAGCTAGATTTTGTCAAGTTTTCATCACATCGTTTCTAAGCACGAACAAGTTACCTCTTAACATAGTAAGCCATTTGAGATATGATAAGAACACGCATCCAAAACACTCCACTTCAACTTCAAATAGGCGATAATTAATCCTCTTCGTAATCACATCTTCAATAAATCCCAAAATAATAGCCATAAATCAATAAGAATAAACTGAAAGAGATTCAGTTTTGTCCGAGATCCAAATCTATGAACTATCCGATACCTGATAAAGCAAGCAGTAGTAATAATATCTCGGATAGCACTAATAGTTTTAACTTAATACTGTTTTTCACACTTTTAACTTTCCAAACGTGTGTGTCAACCGATATCGTACAAGGCTAGCTATATTAAGTGCATATGATCAGCACGAAGTAAAAATAAACAGTACTAACAAATAGCAGTTGTAACTGTTTTAATCCATCAAGCAGTATTTATTGTTGAAACATACCATTGGCAGTACCAAATCATAGCGAGCAGAAGTAACCAGGTCGAGCAGTATAACCATAAAAGCAAGCAGTACTAACCATGTCAACGAGCATTCCAGCTTTGCATTTAAGTCCTTCTAGGAAACAAATAATATCTTCCTAACTTTTATCTTTATCTTCTATATCTTTTATCTTCTTAAGGAGATCTTTTAGAATCTTCAAAATTTTCCATCTTTTGAAGAGTTACAACTTTGTATTTAAGTCCTTCTTGTTTCATTCTTTTATTTATTTTGTCTTATCAAATCAACAATTCCCAATAATCTTCCCCAATTTGATGATGACAAAACAAACAAAGTCTTGTACGAACTTCATCATAAAGCCAAAGCTTCCCTTGAAGTTGAGATGTGATCATCTTCTCTCCCTAAATGAAACAAAAACTTCCCTTTAATTCAGATTTTCTTTGTAACCTTGAACATGCCACCACACATAATAAGCTGCAAATCAATAAACCTGTAATCTTCTTCACTTTTTTGTCATAATCCAATAGGGGTCTTCTGTAGATATGCAACTTGGATCATAATAGCTACAAATCATATACCACAACTACTAATCCATCCTTCTAACGACTCAAATTTCCCTTCATGACGTGCCTTAAGAAAAATGAATCTGAGTAGTAGAAATTTAAACTAGTAGTAGTAATAAAGATCAACAGTAGTAACGAAACACTTCCCCTTAAGTGGTGCATGTAGATGGTTAAACATTTTAACAATAAGCTTCCCCTGAAACCCATATGTTAACCATCTCTTGTATCTTCAATTCTTTAGGCTCTATGTAATGATCACTGATGAAGAAGACTAAGTATAACGAACTTGATGTAGAAGTAGAACAACCCAAACTTGTGTCTTATATCTTGTACTATCCACGTGACTCCAAACTTATAAATAAATCTGTGAAATATAAGTAGACCGCAATCTCTTGACAAAAATCCTCATCTTCTATGAGACACATAACCAAAGTGATAGCAAATGTGAGCAATGAGCACCAAAAGAAAAAACACACACCTTTGCTAGATTTTGACAAGTCTTCGTTACATCGTTTCTAAGAACGAACAAGTTACCTCTAAACGTAGTAAGCCATTTGAGATATGATAAGAACACGCATATGAAAAACTCCACTTCAACTTCAAATAGGTGATAATTAATCCTCTTCGTAATCACATCTTCAATAAATCCCAAAATAATAGCCATAAATCAATAAGAATAAACTAAAAGAAATTCAGTTTTGTCCGAGATCTAAATCCATGAACTATACGATATTTGATAAAGCAAGCAGTAGTAATAATATCTCGGATATCACTAACAGTTTTAACTTTAAACTGTTTTTCACACTTTTAACTT
Source organism: Tanacetum coccineum (assembly GCA_026074375.1). Lineage (NCBI taxonomy): Eukaryota > Viridiplantae > Streptophyta > Magnoliopsida > Asterales > Asteraceae > Tanacetum > Tanacetum coccineum. The sequence continues at coordinate 3,953 of BQNB010093054.1, forward strand.
TCCAAACGTGCGTGTCAGCCGATATCGTACAAGGCTAGCAGCATTAAGGGCATATGATCAGCACGAAGTAAAGATAAACAATACTAACCAATAGCAGTAGTAACTATTTTAATCCATCAAGCAATATTAATTGTTGAAACATATCATTGGCAGTACTAAATCATAGCGAGCAGTAGTAACCAGGTCGAGCAGTATAAACATAAAAGCATGTAGTACTAACCATGTCAACGAGCATTCCAGCTTTGCATTTAAGTCCTTCTAGGAAACAAATAATATCTTCCTAACTTTTATCTTTATCTTCTATATCTTTTATCTTCTTAAGGAGATCTTTTAGAATCTTCAAAATCTTCCATCTTTTAAAGAATTACAGCTTTGCACTTAAGTCCTTCTTGTTTCATTCTTTTATTTATTTTGTCACATCAAATCAATAATTCCCAACAATCTTCCCCTATTTGATGATGACAAAACAAACAAATTCGTGTACAAACTTCATCATAAAGCCAAAGCTTCCATTGAAGTTGAGATGTGATCATCTCCCTAAATGAAACAAAAACTTCCCCTTAATTCATATTTCCTTTGTAAACTTGAACATGCCACCACACATAAGAAAGCTACAAATCAATAAACCTGTAATCTTCTTCCCCTTTTTGTCATAATCCAATAGGGGTCTTCTGTAGATATGCAACTTGGATCATAATAGCTAAAAATCATATACCACAACTACTAATCCATCCTTCCAATGACTCAAATTTCCCTTCATGACGCGCCTTAAGAAAAATGAATCTGAGCAGTAGAAATTTAAACTAGCATTAGTAATAAAGATCAGCAGCAGTAGTCACGAAAACCGAGTTTCTCAAAATCCTTGAACGTCCCGATATCTGATAAGCAACGTTTGTAATAAATCTCGGATAGCACTAATAGTTTTAACTTAAACTGTTTTTCCACTTTAACTTTCCAAACATGTGTGTCAACCGATATCGTACAAGGCTAGCAGCATTAAGTGCATATGATCAGTACGAAGTAAAAATAAATAGTACTAACCAATAGCAGTAGTAACTGTTTTAATCCATCAAGCAATATTAATTGGTGAAACATATTATTGGCAGTACTAAATCATAGCGAGCAGTAGTAACCAGGTCGAGCAGTATAAACATAAAAGCAAGCGTACTAACCATGTCAACGAGCAGTATTAACGAGTACCTTGGCACTATTAATTTAAAGAACAACAGTAGTAGCTTACTTCCTTGACAGACCTAGTGAACGAGTAACCAGTAGCATAAAGCAACCACAAATTGATTTTCTCATTGTATTATCCTCGTCAACAACAGTAGTAAGGATTTTTTTTAAGTATCCAAACGACACTTTTTAGTGTCATAAAACTGTCACTAAACTATCACTATTTCACATTCTCCTTCCTCCAAATTTGTTAGTGACACTTTTTCTATCACAAAGTTGTTGCTAATGACAGCAGTAGTAACGAAAGCTTGGCAGTATTAAGTTCCTTGTGTTCGTCCCTAAGCATTTTTAACTGCTTAACCGTGTTCAACAAATCCCACTTGCCATGATACGAGTAATCAGTATTACATACCAATCTGCCAATACATATTAAGCCAAGTAGATCACAATTAATTTCAATAGAAAAATAGTATCGAAACCCTAGAGAATTAGGGTTTACTCCACATCATATCGTGACTATAATAATATTAACCAAAACCAATCAATCTTCTTTTATCCTTATCAACAGCCTGATTTTTGGTAACCTGCTACTTCTTTGTTCCTTTAATCAAGTCCCCAAAATAGCAAAAGACATATGCAAAACCCTAATAGCAGATTTAATAGAAACGTAACCCTAATAGCAAAAGATATATGTAAACCCTTGCTTCACTGAATACTTCTTCTCAAAGTTGAAATCGAACGCCTTACGATCAACCGTATCATGATATAGACAATTGTTAAGAATCGATTTAACATCCTGGTCATGATCAATAATTGTCTTTGTAAAAATCATGGCGTTTGATTTACAAGGTAAACTAATTTTAGTTTTGAATCTTATCCAGTCGATCCTTAAAGCCTAAACTTCAAAGATCTTTAAGAACCAAAGCTTCAAGAATAAAGATACGAAAACAGAAAACAAAACCTAACCTCTTTAGAAGTCGTGGACTTTGAATATCAAAGTTTCAGCATTTATCGAATTTCAACCATCATCGAATTACACCAGTTTACCGAAAAAGAAAATAGAAAACCCAAATCTTTTTTCTTTTTAAATTCGACAATAAAAACCTCGTTAGATCCTAGATCAAGAGCCCCGTGGCTCTGATACCAATTCTGGAGATTAAAAAATCGTTGTAAGCTTAGATTGTTTAGATCTAATCTAGGATTATAAACATTAAAGATAAACATTACGTAGCGGAATAATAACAATAAGAACAATGATGTTTTTCAAGGTTTTTCTTTTATTCAATCACAGCCCCAAATACTATTTGATCAGAATAGATCGATTACTCTAACTAGTAACAGGGATTTACAATCTTTGAGGCTAAACTATAGACGTCTATACTATTTTACTCTACTATACAAACACACACGACACCTTTGTGTTTATACGACTCTCATATGATGTGCACCCCAAACTACACGACCTAATGATCTCTTTATATAGTAGAGATCATCTAGGTTTACAAATGATAAGAACAAATATAATTAGGAAACAAATAATATCTTCTTAACTTTTATCTTTATCTTCTATATCTTTTATCTTCTTAAGGAGACCTTTTAGAATCTTCAAAATCTTCTATCTTTTGAAGAATTCCAGCTTTGCATTTAAGTCCTTCTTGTTTCATTCTTTTATTTATTTTGTCTCATCAAATCAATAATTCTCAACACTGAAGATTTATGAAGCTGAAATCATGGGGTATCCCCCCCCCCCCCCCCCCCCCCATAGCCCAAACAAAACACACAAAACGTAGCTTTTGTGTCTTCTAATATCACTAGCAGCACCAATGAAGCAGTTAAGACCGCTCATGGTGTTTCTGCTGCTAACTCCAAGAATAATTCTTCTACTTTACCAAATATTGATAGTCTGAGTGATGCTGTGATCTACTCCTTCTTTGCTAGTCAGTCTAATAGTTCACAATTGGACAATGAAGACCTAAAGCAAATTGATCTTGATGTTTACAGGAGATGGACTTGAAGTGGCAGATGGCAATGTTGACAATGAGAGCAAGGAGATTTCTCAAGAAGACTGGAAGGAATCTAGGTGTTAATGGGACTGATACCATTGGCTTTGACAAGACCAAGGTGGAATGCTATCATTGCCACAGAAGAGGTCATTTTGCTAGGGAATGCAGGGCACCTAAGAATCAAGACAGTAGAAATAGGGAGACGACAAGAAGGACTGTGCCAGTTGAGGAAACTACTTCAAATGCTTTAGTATCTCAGTGTGATGGATTTGGGTATGACTGGCGTGACCGGGGTGAAGAAGGACCTACCAATTTTGCACTTATGGCCTATACTTCTTCAAGTTCCTCAAGCTCAGACACTGAGGTATCAACTTGTTCTAAAGCATGTTTAAAATCTTATGAAACTCTCAAAGAACATTATGATAATCTGACAAAAGATTTTAATAAGTCTCAATTAAATATAGGAGCTTATAAAGCAGGTCTAGAATCTATAGAGGCTAGACTAGATGTGTATAAAAGAATGAGGCTATTTTTAAAGAGGACATAAAGATTTTAAAACTTGATATTATGTTGAGAGATAATGCACTAATAGAGCTTAGAAAGAAATTTAAAAAAGCTGAAAAAGAAAGAGATGATTTAAAACTTACCTTAGAAAAGTTTGAAAATTCATCTAAGAATCTAAGAAAACTTTTAGATAGTATGATAAGTTCAAGTCTGGTGTGGGGTATGATAGTCAAGTGTTTGACAGTCAAGTATTTGATAGTCAGGTGAATGATAGGTACAAAACAAGTGAAGGGTATCATGCTGTTCCCCCTCCCTATACTGGGAACTTCATGCCCCCTAAACCTGATTTGGTACTTGCTGATAAGGATGAATATGTTTTTAGTGAGTCTGTAACTAGTGTGCCTGCTATTGCAACAAGTGAAGTTAAGACTAGTGAGTCAAAACCTAAGTCTGTTAGTGAACCACTTATTGAAGACTGGATATCTGACAGTGAGAATGAGAATGAGATTGAGTTTAAGTCTAGACAGAGAAAACCTAGTAATGCCAAAGTAAAATTTGTTAAATCTAATGAGCATGTGAAATCACCTAGGGAGTCTGTTAAGAAGGTAGAGAACTATAAGCAAGCTGAATACCCTAGGAAAAATAGTCAAAGTCCTAAAGGTAACAAGAGAAACTGGAATAATTTGATGACTCAGAAATTAGGGAGTAATTTTGAGTTTCAAAATAAAGCTTGCTATGTATGTGGCAGTTTTAACCATTTGATCAAAGATTGTGATTACTATGAAAAGAAAATGGTGGAAAAACCTGTGTGGAACAATGCTAGAAGGGTGAATCATCAAAATTCTCAAAGGATGACTCACCCTCATCCAAAAAGAAATTTTGTTCCAAGTGCAGTCTTAATGAAATCTGGCCTTAAAACACTTAATACTGCTAGGCAAAACTCCTCAAGAGCAGCAATATCTGTTTCTACCGCCAGACCAATTAATACTGCTTACCCAAGACCAATAGTGAATAGTGCAAGACCAGTGTCAAATGTTTTTAATGGAGCACATTCACATGTTAGAAGGCCCATTAACAAGTATACAACAAATAAGAACAATAATTTCAATGAAAGAGATAATACTGTTAGGGAAAATGTTACTACTGTTAGGCCAAAAGCAGTTATAAGTGATAATAAGAGAAATGAGGCTAATGTTGTTAAGGCCTCGGCATGTTGGGTTTGGAGACCAAAGCAAAAAGTTTTAGACCATGTCTCCAGACACAATGGTGCATCAATGAACTTTAAAAGATTTGACTATATTGATGCACAAGGCATATCCAAGTCAGTGATGGCTTGGGTCCCTAAAAGAAACTAATTTTCTTACCATTTTGTGCAGGGCAATCCACAGCAAGATTTGAAGGATAAAGGGGTGATTGATAGTGGATGCTCTAGGCATATAACAGGAAACAAATCCTATCTTATAGATTATGAAGAAATTAATGGAGGATTTGTTGCCTTTGGAGGTAATTCCAAAGGAGGGATAATTACTAGGAAAGGTAAAATAAGAACTGGTAAATTGGATTTTGAAGCTGTGTATTTTGTAAAGGAACTAAAGTTTAACCTCTTCAGTGTCTCACAAATGTGTGATAAGAATAATAGTGTTCTTTTTACTGATACTGAATCTGTTGTTCTGTCTCCAGACTTTAAGCTAACTGATGAAAGTCATGTTTTGCTCAAAGTTCCTAGAAAGGATAACATGTACAGTGTTGATTTAAAGAATGTTATTCCTCAAGGAGGTCTTACTTGTCTCTTTGCAAAAGCCACATCAGATGAATCTAATCTTGGGCATAGGAGGCTTGTACATGTAAATTTCACAACAATGAATAAACTAGTAAGGGGAAACCTTGTAAGGGGTTTACCTTCAAAACTTTTTGAAATTAATCAAACCTGTGTTGCTTGTCAGAAGGGAAAACAACACATAGCTTCTTGTAAGACCAAAACAATCAGTTCAATCAGCCAACCATTACAAATGTTGCACATGGATTTGTTTGCTCAACATTTGTAAAGAGTTTAATGAAAAAGATGTACTGCCTAGTAGTCACAGATGACTTTAGTAGGTTTAGTTAGGTTTTCTTTTTAGCCACTAAGGATGAAACAAGTGAAATCCTTAAAACATTCATAACATACATAGAAAATCTAATAGACCTAAGGGTGAAAGTGATTAGATGTGACAATAGAACTGAATTCAAGAATAGGGTCATGAATCAGTTATTTGAAATGAAGGTTATTAATAGGAAATTTAGTGTTGCTGGGACTCCACAACAAAATGGAGTAGTAGAAAGAAAAAATAGGACACTAATAGAGGTTGTTAGGACTATGCTAGCTGATTCAAAATTGCCAACAACTTTCTGGGCTGAAGCAGTTAATACTGCTTGTTATGTCCAAAATAAGGTGTTAGTTATCAAGCCTCACAACAAGGCCCCTTGGGAACTTTTTCTAGGTAAAAAACATACCTTAAGCTTCATGAGACCATTTGGATGTCCTGTTACAATCCTTAATACCATAGATCACCTAGGTAAATTTGATGGAAAGGCTGATGAAGGGTTCTTTGTAGGATACTCTACCAATAGCAAAGCATTCAGAGTATTCAACATTAGAACTAGGATAGTAGAAGAGAACCTGCATGTTCAATTTAGTGAGACTACACCAAATATTGCAGGAAGTGGACCTAATTGGCTTTTTGATATAGATGCACTAACAAAATCTATGAACTATAAGCCAGTTGTTACAGGGAATCAATCTAATGGTAATGCAGGTACAAAAGCATGTGATGATGCAGGTAAAGCTAGAGTAAAGACAATACCTGGTAAAGATTACATACTACTACCATTATGGCCTCAAGATCTACAATTCTCTTCTAGTTCAAAGGATTCCCCTGATGCTAGATTCAAACCATTAGGGGAGGAGGAAAAGAAGGATGCTGAAGATTCAAAGAATAAAGATAGCAAGGTTCCAAGTACAAAGGAGCCAAGAGTTAATTAATAGAAGTATGCAAATATCAATAGCACTAACAATATTAATACTGTTAGTCCAACTCTTAATGCTGCTGGCGTAGAGGATAATGTTGTTGATGAAAATATAGTCTATGGATGTGCTGATGATCCAAATATGCCTAATTTAGAAGAAATTGTCTATTCAGATGATGATGAAGATAATGATGCAGAGGCTAAAATGAACAACTTAAATACATTTATGCGTGTCAGTCCTATTCCAACTACCAGACTTCACAAGGATCATCCACTTGAACAAATCATTGGAGATATACATTCAGCACCTCAAACCAAAAGAATGACAAAGAGTGTGACTGAACATGGTATGTTTAGTTCAGTGCAATAGAGAATCAACTATAAAGACTTTCAGAATTGTCTGTTTGCATGTTTTTATCACAAGCAGAGCCTAAGAAGGTAATCCAAGCATTAAAAGATCTAAGCTAGATAGAAGCTATGCAATAAGAGCTTCTGTAGTTCAAGTTACAACAGTTTTGGACCTTGTGGATTTACCATATGGCAAAAGAGCCATTGATACTAAATGGGTGTAAAGGAACAAGAAAGAAGAAAGAGGTATTGTGATTAGGAACAAGGCTAGATTGGTTGCTCAAGGGTACACACAAGAAGAAGGAATTGATTATGATGAGGTTTTTTCTTTGGTTGCCAAAATTGAAGCAATCAGGCTATTCTTAGCCTATGCCTCTTATAAAGACTTTATGGTGTACCAGATGGATGTGAAGAGTGCTTTTTTGTATGGAAAGATTGAAAATGAGGTCTATGTTTGTCAACCCCTAGGTTTTGAAGACCCAGACTTCCCTGACAGAGTTTACAAAGTAGAAAAGGCTCTTTATGGTTTGCATCAAGCTCCTAGAACTTGGTATGAAACCTTGTCCACTTATTTATTAGACAATGGATTTCAGAGAGGTCAGATAGATAAGACTTTATTCATTAAAAGGGTCAAAGGTGATATTCTACTAGTTCAAGTATATGTAGATGATATCATTTTTGGATCTACTAAAAAGGTTTTATGCACTGAGTTTGAGAAGCTGATGCATAAGAAGTTTCAAATGAGTTTAATGGGTGAGCTCACATTCTTTTTAGGACTGCAAGTGACACAGACAGATGATGGGATTTTCATCAGCCAAGACAAGTATATGGATGAAATTTTGAATAATTTTGGTTTTTAAACTATAAAGACAGCAAGTACACCTATGGAAACTTCAAAGCCTTTGATGAAGGATAAAAGTGCTGAATATGTTGATGTTCACTTATATAGATCAATGATTGGATCATTAATGTATTTAACCTCTTTAAGGCCTGATATAATGTATAATGTATGTGCTTGTGCAAGATTTCAAGTCACACCTAAAGTTTCACGACTTCATACTATGAAAATAATCTTTAGATACTTGAAAGGTCAACCTAAATTAGGCCTTTGGTATCCTAAGGACTCACCATTTGACTTTGAAGCTTATACTGATAGTGACTATGCTGGTGCAAGTTTAGACATGAAATCCATAATAGGAGGTTGTCAATTTCTTGGGAGTAGATTGATTTCATGGTAATGCAAGAAGCAAACTATGGTGGTAAATTCTACAATTGAAGCAGAATATGTAGCTGCATCAAATTGCTGTGGACCTGTGTTATGGATCCAAAATAAATTGTTTGATTATGGATATAACTTTATGAACACCAAGATTTTCATTGACAATGAGAGTACTATCTACATTGTGAAGAATTCAGTTTTTCACTCAAAGACAAAGAATATTGAGATTAGGCATCACTTTATCAGAGATTCTAATGAGAAAAAGCTTATTCAGATGATCAAGATTTACACAGATTAGAATGTTGCAGATTTACTCATAAAAGCATTTGATGTTGGCAGATTTCAATATTTGATTGCAAGTATTAGAATGCTTAAGCTCTGAAGTATTGGTTTAGGGGAGGTTAATTGTGTCAATTTACAGCAGATTATTCACAATAGAATGCAACAACTGCTGAGGATGGAATTGAGGTTAAAACTGGTAACTCAAAAGTTAGTGTTTTTAGGCATTACTTAGTACTGCTAGGCATTACTTAGTACTGCTAGGCAAAAGTTAGTACTGCTAGGCAAAAGTTAGTGCTGCCAGGCTACTTACTACTGCTAGGTTACCGTTGGTGTTACAACTGCTGAGGGTATTGTAGGTCTATAAAACGGAAACTTCACGTATAGGTTTCCTTTATTACCTATTTAAGCGCATATAATCACACCATATTCGTTATTAATCTTTCTAATACTCTCTCAACTACAAACCTAAACTCAATTTCATCATCGACTTCAACAATTATCATCAATGGAGGCTCTAAAATTTACTGGATTCAACATTACATGGTAGCTTACTTGGTAATCCATGAAGAATGCTTAATTTTGATGAGATAGTGGACTTTCTAAATGCTAACCCAATACGTATATTCCTTAACAGTAGTCCAACTATCTATGTGTCCTATATTGAGCCCCCAAAAAAAAAAAAAAAAAAACTTTTGGTCTACTTACATAAGCCATATAGTCAATAAATGAAACACAAATACATGCCAAAGTTGATGGCAAGACTATAGTAATTGAACAAATTCCAATCGTTTAAATTTTTTTTGTGAGGAGAGATCTTCACTTCATGACGAGGATGGTATGGCTTGTCGAACAAATACTAAATTTTTTGAAAACCTTCAAATTGATGGGATATGTGAATATTTCTGATAAGCCTTACTTTTATAAATTTATGTTTTCCGCATTGGATGTATTCTTATTACATTCACATCTTACAATGTTTAAGTTCTAAATCAACTGCTTGGAATGAATTTGGTACCAATATTGCATCTGCAGTTATATGTTTGGCTAAGAATCAAAAATTTAATTTTTCTAAATTGATTTTTGGATGGTATTGTTGGGAAACTTGGATCCTAATTCTAAAAAGTTTTTAATGTATCCAAAGTTTTACAACCGTTTTTGAACAATCAAATTGAAAATTTTACAGCAGTTTTTATGATGAATATGATACACCTTCTCATACTAAAAAGATTTTTGCAAACATAAGAAGGAAAGGAAAAGATTTTTCAAGGACAGTTACACCATTGTTTCAATCTACGTTTGCCTCAAAAGCAGTGGAAGGTGAAGGTTCAGGACAACCCACTGAACCCTCACACACACCTACTACTGCTTCACCATCTCATGTTCAACTAATCCCTGCTGTTACATCATCATCTCCTCAAAAAGACCTATAAACATAGGAAAACCAAAAGAAAGGCCACTGAGATATCTTAGTCTAGTGGACCTACTACCCTTGTAGAAGATGAGACTGTCCATGAGGAGAGGGGAGATAGTGTGGAAAGGGCTACCACTACTGCTAGTAGCTTAGATGCAGAGCATGGCAGTGGTAACATAAATAGGACCCAATCTACGGCAATACCTAATGATCCTTTTCCTCAAGGAATTAGTTTAGGTGGTAGTCCCAAGCGCCAAGATACCATATTGGGGGGACAGGCCTGCTCAAACTAGGTTTGAGAGGTTGTCTAAACAGTCCAATGATCCACCTCTCTTAAGTGTTAACACACTTGGAAGTGGGGAGGACATTATGAAACTAAACGAATTGTTGGAAATTTGTATAAAATTGTCTGAAAGAGTTCTTGTCTTGGAAAATATAAAGACTGCTCAGGATTTGGAAATTAACAATCTAAATAAGAGAGTCAAGAAGTTGGAAAAGAATAAAAAGTCAAGAACTCCACAACTTAAAAGGAGGTTATTCAAAGTCAGGATATAGTCTTTGCTGAAAAGAGTTTGGGTGATCAGGAGGATGCATCCAAACAAGGGAGGAATGAAATTGACTAAGATAAAGGGATTTCATAGTTTCAAGAGGATGCAGAGACTCAGGGGAGGAATGGTCATTTAACTGAAATTAATACTGCTAGTACATCAATTACTACTACCAGTATTAATATTACTACTACTGAACCTGTTATTACTGCCAGTGCACCAGTTGCTACTGCTGGTGTATCTGTTAGTACTGTTGAACCAAGTACTCCTCCAACAACAACAACTTTTATTGAAGATGAAGATCTAATAATTGCTTAGACCCTTATGAAAATGAGAAGTGTGAAATCAAAAGAAAAATCAAAGGAAAAAGGAGTATCTAGTGAGACTACTACAAGACTAACAAGAGGAGTAATTATAAAATAAGCTAGTGAGACTGCATCAAGACCAATAGTACCACCTCAACAACAACTTGATCCTAAAGATAAAGGAAAAGGCATCATACAAGAGCATGAGAAACCAGTAAAAGTGAAAGGCAAAGATCAAATTGAATATGATGCTGATGTAGCTCAAAGACTTCAAGCAGAGTTAGATGAAGAAGCCAGGCTTGAGAGAGAAAGAGAAGAAGAAGCTAGTAATGCTGCATTGATTGAAGAATGGGATTCCACTGAAGCAAGAATAGATGCTGATGCTCAATTAGCTGAAAGGCTTCAAGTAGAAGAGAGAGAACAGATGTCTGTTGAAGAGAGAGCTAGACTGCTAATGGAAATTATTGCAGCTAGAAAGAAATTCTTTGCTGCAAAAAGAGCTGAAGAGCAAAGGAATAAACCACCTACCAAAGCAGAACAAAGAAAGAAAATGTGTATCTACATGAAGCATATGGCAGGATACAAGGACAAGAATTTCAAGGGTAAAAGCTTTAAGGCAATCAAGAAAATGTTTGACAAAGCTTACAAACAGGTAAATGATTTTGTTCCGTGGAAGGAAGTTGAAAGAAAGTTGAAAGCAGTGGAAAGGAAGCAGTTAGTAAGAAAAGAGCAGGTGAAAAGCTTGATGAAGAAAGTGTCAAAATACAGAACGTAGAGGATGATGCTGAGAAGGCAGAGCTTAAAGCTTGTTTAGAGATAGTTCTAAAAGATGATGAAGCTGTCAATGTTGAATCATTAGCTACAAAATATCCAATAGTTGACTGGAAGACACACATTCTAGCAGAAGACAAGATGTATTATGAGATCATCAGAGCTGATGGAAGTACTAAGTATTATAAGATATTCAGTGCAATGCTTGATGATTTTGACAAACAAGATGTGTTAGATCTATACAGGTTGGTAAAGGAAAGATTTAAGACAACAATCCCAGAAGGATATGACAGATTACTTTGGGGAGATCTCATCACTTTATTTGAACCAAGTGAGGAAGATGAAATCTGGAAAGCTCAACAGGACTACACATTGATAAGCTGGAGGTTATATGATTCATATGGAGTTCATTTACTATTGATGGATACTAGAATTTGTATTCACATGCTGATAGAAAAGAAATATCCTCTTACATAAGAAATGCTTTCACGAATGTTGAGTAGGAGGCTAGAAGTTGATCATGAAAGTGAAATGGAATTTGAGCTTCTCAGATTTACAAGATCACAGCTTAAGAAGTAGAAGAGTGTTTAGATACATCCTCCTGATAAAGATAAAGCTTTTAATCAAGAAACTTGAAGATTCAGAAGGTGAACATCAAGTTTAGGGGAGGATTGTTGGGATTAAAAGACATCTTAGTGCTGTTGAAGTTACTGCTGCTAGTTATGGAAGTTACTACTGCTGGTTATAGTTTTTACTGCTGGTGAAGTTCAGAGAAAATATTCTAAGTCATTACTACTGCTAGATGTAAAGTTACTACTGCTAGTATTAGTTACTACTGCTAGAAGAGTTTCTGCTCTTAGAGTTTAGTTAGTACTGTTAGTGTATATGTTAGTACTGCTTATGTAATAAGAATGATATATTTTAGGAAAAGATATGTATGTATAGAAAACACGTTGTAAGTCCATTAGGGTTCCTTGGTGTATAAAAGGAGACCCTAGGGGTATGTAGTTTAGATATCTCAATCTTATTCTTATACAGTCATACATAGCTTCGAGGTTTTGTATAACCCTAACATTATCAAGAGTGTTCGTATAAATATATTGAGGCTTAAAGTTTGGTATTATACAATCTTGTTCATTACTATTTTATTGCTTATTCTTCTTAGTATCATAAACTAGATTCCGCATATTCTTTAATATATTCAATCAAAGTTTCGACCATAGTTGTCTTGGATTTATTCAATACAACTAAGCCCTTTTACAAGCTAAGCAAGATCTATTCAAGTGGGATCAACACAACTCAAATAGCTATTTGCTAAAACACTTTGTGAAGTGTTTACAAGATAGTTTTAAGGTGTTTGTCCATATTCAAGGAGAAAGGGAAGAATTAATGGACAAATGGATTATCTTTGGGTATTCCTCAAGGATTGGGTGATATTTTTCATCCTGTATTTGAATTTAAAAATTCAAATTAAAGTTGTAAGAGGTTGAGTGTAGAAATGGTTTTGCTAGTTGGCATAAAAAGGAATATTTCAAGAATATCCATAACTTGGAGATGAAGTGTGGATGTTGCAAGACAGAAAATTTGAAATTCAAATTTCAAATATGAGTTGGCTAGGTGAGTGAGTGAATTGGAGGTAAGTTTTAAAGTGATGTGACATATAGGAGCCTATGTTGGTGTGGAAAACTAAAAGGGGGGTTGAATAGTTTTACCGTTTTAAATTTGATTTAGAAAAGATAGATTTTAGATTTAAGTGAAGTTTACAATATTTATGTTTGTATGATATATAAAGTAAGTATGAAATGCAATTAAAGTAAATAAAGAGTAAGAAAGATAAAAGAGAGACACAAGCGTTTATAGTGGTTTGGCTACAAGAACACCTTCCTTGCCCTACTCCACTCCTCGAGTCACCTACTCGAGAGTTCGTAAACACTAATCACTAATATCCTTTAACCGGTGGAGATGCCTCACAACGTCGCTTAAACCTTTTTAACGGTACAAAGCTAAATATCAGATTCTATCAAAGGTATAATCAGCCCAATGCAATCACACTTCTTTTACAAGGATGATGAATGATACCATAACTACTAAATGATGTATAAGATATAGAATTATGATATTGATAATGTGATGGAGATGTAAAACAAGTTGCTTGAACTTTAATCATCTCGTATGCTATTTTAACAATTTCTTCTACAAAGAGAATTGCCTACAAATGATGTATGAAACTATCTAGAACTAAAAATGAGAGAATGATCAGATTTTTAGAGAGATTAGATTTATAATTGGTGAATAAAACATGAGAAATGGCTTGGTATTTATAGGCCTAAAATTGCACTGTAACACGATTTCGCCAGTTCCTTCTGCAAGAGGGAACCGGCCGTTATAAGTCTATAGAACCGGCTGCCATGTAGCTCGGTTCTACTAGTTTTAGGAATCGGCCAGTGTAAAGTCATAGACTCAGCATTCTGACAGTTAAACTGTAGCCCGGTTCTGGGAATCGCCCAGTGTAAAGTCATGGAACCGGCTAGCTTACACACAATCTGAATTTTGGATTTCCAAATCTTGAAAGATTATGTGAAATCTTGGTAGATTTTCCTAAGATATGGTAGGATGATTATGTCATCAGTGATGTAAATAAGAAATAAAAAATACATGTGCAAATGGTTAGTGATACATGTTTAAATGATTACTTGTAACAATTTATGTTTTGTTTACGAGAAAACACAAAAAGATCGTAAGATAGAAACAAACGTTTTTACTGGTTTATTTGTATTAACAATTTCCCCTTTTTGTTGATGACAAAACATAAGATTGTTGCAAATAAAAATTTAACACGTTTAAGCGTGAAATTAAAAATCATGGACTTTCTACTTCCCTTCTCCCTTTTTTGTCGAAACAAAAAGATTGGTTATGCAAGACTATATTAAGTATTGATATAAGTTGATTCAAAGAGAATCAAATGCAAATGGTATAATCGTGAGTCAATCTGAAGCGAATCCAATGCCATAAAGAGAGTTGATTCGGAGAGAATCAGTTTGCAATTGCTCCCTTTTGACAAAGGCATCCTCTTTAAAAGAGTGAATCATCAAAAGAGATGTAATGCTACAAAACAAATATGTTAGCTAATTTTATGTAAGCCCCCTTTGCTTTGAGAGTACCTACAAGACAAAAGTTAGAAGCAAGAATCAAAAGTCTGCTACTGTAGAACCGGCTTGGACGGTTCTCTTTAAGAGAGGGAACCAACCTTCATAGGCGAGGGAACCAGCTACTGTACATAAAGTCAAAATTTGACTTGTTGAAAGTGTTTAGTACAAATGTAACTAAGGTATTTTGCAGGAAGTAGATACACCCACAACACAATTAGCTTATAGAACATTGATTCCTTGCAATAAAATAATTAACCATATTTGTAACATTAAGATTAATACAAAAATGGGAAAAACTAAGAACAAGGATAGTTTTATTCATTTCCTACATTAAACTAGTCTAAGAGTTATTCTTATGAGTGAGAACGTCGAGGCGCTCAAGAATGTGATTGAGGATGAACCTCATTTCTTCATGAAGATTATTGACAATGACTTGCGTGCATTGACAATGATCACAAAACATTTCATGAGTAAGCATGGGAAAGGGATTATTAGGCCCAATGACGGAAGTTGTGGTGGAAAAGGTAGAAGAAGTGACGCCATGACGAGAAGAGGCGATGGTTGGTTAGCCAAATGCTTGATTATATCAAACGAGGGTTATGGTGGAGGTGGATTGGTAGTTCTGGGAGGCAAGTCCTCAAGTGAATCAAAGAATGGTTGAGGTGATGTGGGAGGAGTAGAGAAGATTAGTTCTACAAGATCCAAATTGATAGCCAATGAAGAAGATTGTTTGGATGGTTATGATGGTGCCGGTGGAGGAGAGGTTAATGGTGGAGGAGTATTTTTAGGAGTGTTCAAGAGTTTGCTTGGTGAGATTCCCGGTGAAGTGATAGGAGAAAAAGGTGGAGAGACAATGGGGCTCGATGGTGAAGCCATTTGGTAATCCGTAGGTGGAGACAAATTTTAATAAAGAGAAGCAAGTCGAGGGTTGAAAAAGCAACATGCACGGACACTTATTCTAGCAGTACGCTTGAACTCATTGGCTGACTTCTTATCTTTGTTTGACTTTGGCATTGTAAGGTTAGTAAAATTCTTGAAAGGGATGGGTGATGGGATGTTTGGGACAAGGTAGCTATTTATAGAACAATAATTTGGATGATTAAACGCATTATCTCTTATTTCGGTAAAGATCTAATGATTAGATTTTCCCTAAGGTCAATTTTTAAGGTCTACTTATCTGGTATAGGTTGAATTTCATGGGGAAAAGTAGGATTTTAAGTTTAAAATTCGAGTTTAAACTGCTGTACTGTTCAGCTGATTCTGCCAGTTCCATGTGCAAAATGGATCCGACCTTAAATAATGAAGGGAACGAGCATCTGCAGAACTGCAAAAAACATTTTGTGCTAGTGTGTGCATAAATAAAAACAATGTGGACGTGCGGTTATCTCGACTCAAAAAGAAAAGAAAATATAATTAAGAGATAACCCAAAGTCTCCTTGATTTGATGTAGCTATGATTGAACGTTTTCGGAAAACATATTGATTATGTATGCGTTCAAGGGTCATATTATGCATAAATGAAAACATTTTTACTTTGTATCAAACATTACAATAAAAAGTTTCATGTGTGTCCTAGTCGTGATAATTGTTTTCGAAAGGTGCTTTTGGGTTTTGAGTAACGAAAGGCTATTTTTATGATGAGAATGCATACATATAGTAAATGTATAATGTATACATACAGTAGAATGATGAAAAGTCCTGAAAGTTTTATTTTTGAGTGCATAAATAAATTCCTAGACTCAGAAAGAGGGACAAAAATAAGTACCTTGGTGGTTAATATGGCGTTTGGTTCCATAAGGCCGAGACCTAGTCTAAGTAGGTTGAATGGTTCTCGTTTGAGAGGGTTAGTTAAGATATCGGCAATGTTGTCTTTGGAGGAGACCTTCTCTATTGAGATGTTTCCTTTTTGGACATTATCGCGAAGGAAGTGATGTCGGATTTCTATATGTCTGGTACGGGAATGGAGAATGGGGTTTTTGCTTAGATCGATGGGGCCTTTATTATCACAAAGGACGGGTATGTCATCTAGATTAATGTCATAGTCAACTAAAGCTTGTTTCATCCACGACGCTTGTTGGCAAGCTTTTCTGGCAGATACGTACTCGGCTTCGATGGTGGAGATGGCCAGGTGATGAGGTGTCATTTTATACACTTTTTTGGGGTCGTTTAACCCCTAAAATCATGCATTTATGCCCAAAATAGGTACTTAATAGTTCCTTTTTAGGTATTTCTCATTTGGAAGGCATTTGGATGAATTACACGTGACTTGGGCTCATTTGGAGAAGAAATGGATAAAACTACGGACCTACACCAACATCACACAAGAATTTCTCTACAGTGACTGGAGACGGTGTCACCAATACAATGTGACGCCGTCACAATGAAGACCAAGACGGCGTCACTAGATCTCACGATGGTGTCAGAGTACACGACCCAACCCATTATCTAGAATATTCTTCATCATGACGGCGTCACGACTAAAACACGACGCCGTCGTAGCGATTTTCCTATATATACAAACCCGAATTTAAGGTTTTGAGTGTGTAACTTTAGAATAAAAAGCGGGTACAAACCCTAGTTCGTTTAGCAGCTGTTAGGGATACTTTTAAGGCCTAAAAACCCTATTGTAGTTTCTCCAACTCATGTTTTAATCAAGTAAGGTTTATTTAATCATTTAATATGTCTATGTGTTGTTTGATTCACTTATGTTCTTGCTTATTTAACATGCTAGGCTAAGCCTCCTATTGTGTTTATTTATGATTATATAAAACCTAGAATGTAGATCTTAGTAGTGTTGTGGTATGCGCTTAATTACACATACCTTTTCCATTAAAAACGGACTTAAATGACCAAAAACAGACAAAAACTGCCAAATATATGTTTGTTTTGCATTTGTGTTGTGCAGAAAACGGATATCAAACAAAAAGACAAAAAACAAAGCCAAAGACGACAAAACTAAGCACGGAATGGAAAAGTGTGTGAAGACAAAGCCAAATCGAAGCCAAAAGTCAATCATGTCAAAAAGTCATCAGAAAAGTCAAAACAGTCAAAGTCAAAGTCAACCCTGACAAAATCAGAGTCAACTCCGAGAAGCCGAAGCAGAAAATATAACTTGAGGGACAAAATTTGCCAATCCCCAAAGTTACATTACAAAGAGAAAGAGGACAAGGGCTGAATTTGCATTATATTGAAAATACAACATTGAGGGGGCATTTCTGCCAAAGCCCCAAAGTTGTATTAACCAGGGACTGAGTTTGCAAACATTCTTATATGGTTGAGGGGGTGATCCTGCCAAGTCCCCAAAACATTAACCCCACAAGGACGTGTAGTGTAATTGAACATTACACTTTGGGGGACCATTGTTGCCAACTAACCAAAATTCTACCCTGCTACCCTTATAACTCTCTTTCCCGCCAAACTCAAATCCCAAACACTGTAGCCTTTCTCCCCCACCCTTTTACCCTGCAACTCCTCGAATAACCCCTGGATAACAACCCCCCTCCACCTCCACTACCAACCATGGTCACATGATACCATCACACGCTGGCAATCCTCACCAATTTTCAAGAAAAAGGCAACTTCGATGGCTGGGATCATTTGAAAGAAGCTCAAGGACAAAAAGGATGGCTTGGATTGAATTTGAAGACTCCCTCACAGAACAAAAACACTTCTGGTTTCCCTCACAAAGAAAGCACACAAGAGAAGACATAGAGTAGTTTTTTTTAGTATAAATAGAGCAATTTGTAAGCCTAAGGAAAACACAACATGATATATCTTTCTTTTCAGCTTATTTTAAATGTTTTTAGCTTATTATAATTTTGTTTCTTGTAACCTTTAAAGTTTAATGCAAGTTGAAAGTTTTTAAGTAATCCTACCTCTGTCCTTGATTCCTAATTAACTTATGTTTAAAAGCTCTTTTAAGCCTTTAAGAAAAACTCATAAGCTGTGTTTAACTTAAAGTTATGAAAGCTTTTTAGCTTGTTGTAGCTTAAGCCTTATTTCACCCAAAAATATACAAAAAAAAAGTGAATCAAGAATCTGCCAAGTAATTCAGACAAAAGCAGGGTTAATTATGGATGGCCCTTGGTTTAGAGCTTATGGAAGCATATAGGTTGTTTTATTAAGCTTTTGAAAAGCTTATCACATTACCAAAAGCTTAGGACTCTTGTAAGTGTGACTTTTTCAGTTTTGCTTAATTTCACTGTAGCATAACTTAATTTGTGCTTATTTCTGTTTCTTGTTGCTTATTTATATGTTGTATGCTTTATGCTTTATGTCAAGTTTTTATTTCAATTAGTTAAGATTTAAGATCAAACTGTCTTAGATAGCTTATTTCTGCCTATTGCTTATTAGCTTATTAAAGTGCTTATTTCCTTTTGCTTTTTACTAATTATTGCTTAATAGTTCATGCTTGATAATTGTCTTTAAAAAATCTTTGCTTAAATCAGTCCTTAAAAGCTTTTAAATCTGTCTTAAAAATATAAAGGGGTGTTTGGGATAACATGAAAACGGGTCAAAATGGTGTCATCATGGGTTGTGGCCATTTGGCCAACTTTGGCTAGCATTATTAAGCTCTTGAGAGTCTGTTTTCCAAAATTTTCAAGTCCTAAAAGTGTTTTTCAAGTTTTCTCATTGGTTCCTTAAGTCTGTTGGTTATAAAAGAAGATCAAAGAGCTTATTTGGATAAGCTCTTGTAAACCTGAGTTGTAGTTTCAAAGTGTGTCGTTTTTTAGTGTCAAAAATTGTTAGTCAAGTCCATTTGTGGTCACTTGCATTTTTCTCAAAACTGTCAACATAACTTTATGTTTTTCAAAAATCAAAAATGCTTAATTTTAAGACCAATTATCAGCTAGCTAGGTTTGTTTTTAGATTCCCAATTTTCGTATACAAGTTCATTTCATGTCACTTTCAATCTGTTTGAGTTTGCTTTTTAGTTTTGAGCTTATTAGGGTGCTTATTTTTAAGCTCACTTTTTCACAAGATTTCTTTGTAAAACTGCCCTGGTGCTAAGGGCTTACTTTTAAGCCCACTTTTCTAGCTTATTAGTGAACCTTAGTTCAAGCTTTTGGTTTTTTTGGAAAGCCAATAAGCTCTTTCATAAGCCTTAGGAAGCTCAGGCCTTAGGAAGACCTTTAGGTGGCTTATTTTTAAGCCAAAAGTAAGCTTTTGGCTGTTTTTCAAACAGTCATAGGCTCAATAAGCCCAATTGGCTTATTTGAGCTTATGGCTTAGTCATTTTGCTTAATTTTTATTGCCTTAGGTTAAATAGGTTAGTTTAGATAGCTTTTTAGGAAATTTAGCTTATTTTGAGCTTTTTAGAGCTTATTTTCAAATCTGCCAAAAAAATCCCCTGGTGCAAAAGCTTGTTTTGACAGCTTCTTTAAGCTGTCATTCAGCTTACCATTTTCTTTCTTTTTAGCATTTTTGGCTAGCTTATAGGGTGTGCTTTAAGCCCCTATAAGCTCAGCCATTGGGTCCCACTCTAAGGGCTTAAAAATAAGCCCTAAAAGTGCCCTAGGAGCCTTTTTGGCCTGCAGCCTAAAGCCTTTGGCTTAATGGCTTATTCTGCTTATTTGTTTGTTTTAGCTGGCTTATATTTGTTTGTGTTTGCTTATTAGGTATAGGGTAGGTCTTATCTTTGCTTATTTGCCATAGCATTGTGCTTTTTCAACTTTTATAAACCTAGCAGACTTAAGATTAAGTCTAGCAGTACTAACTCTTAAGTTAGTACTGCTGAGAGTAATCAGCAAATCTCTGGCTTATTTGGCTTATTAAGTTACTCATATTTTTTTCCTTGTAGCTCATATCGCTTGTGTATTAAGTTATTTTTGCTTATTTGCTCTTTGTCTTTGCTTATTTGCTTTAAAAAAAGCCCAAGCAGTTTGGATTTTTAGACTTGGTATAAAAACCAAGTCTGCCAACTTATTTGGCTTTTTTCCAGCTTATTTATAAGCTTTTGTAAAAACTTGTAGTTATAAAAATTGCTTATTTATAAGCCCTTTTCAACTTTGTTAAAAAAGTTTTCAAAAAAAAGGGGAAAGTGGGAAGTCAGGGGTGAGCAAGACTCGAACCCCCGACCTCTACCACTCTCAACCCTTTATAAACATCACACACTACCGCTGCGCCCTTGGGTCTTTTCTGTAAGACCCTTGGGCACTTTGGTATATAAGGGTGTTTTTGCCTTTTAAGCTATTAAGCTGTTTAAGCTTATTCGACAGCTTATTTGATAAGCTGTGCGACCTAGCTTATTTTTCCTAGGACCTTGTCATTTCAGCTATTTTGTGTAAATTTTTTAGATTTTTTTATAAACTTTTAGTATTTTTTATAATTTATTTTCTTTAAAAACTTTAAAAAATCATAAAAAATAAAATATTAATCAGAAAAATATAAATCTTTTTTCTAAAATTTTCTTTTTTCATATATTTTGTAGGCAAAATATAGAAGTTTCTGTAGGATTATTTTTTCAAAAATTCATTTTCTAAAGAACAAGATTTGTCCCTGTTCTTGTCTTGACTCGTTTTTGGGTCAAACGACCTCCGTTTTTAGTCTAGTTTTTTTTAAACTTCGTTATTTGTCATTTAGAATCTATTTTAGCTTTTAAATTTGTTCTAGAGTTTAAGTTGCAAAATTTAAGTTTTTAGCCCTCGTTTTTCATGCCCATTTTAGGATTTAAGTTATTTAGCTTTCGTTTTTAGGTTTTATTTAATCATTTTTGTATATTTAATTGGTAGAAATAGAAAACCCATCATAACCTTGTCATATTCAAACATCAATCATCAATCCGTCATTCGATTTTCCATTCAAGCCTCGTTGGGACAAAACGACCCGGGAACTCATACTTCCGGTTACATATATATTTTATTTTGGTGAACTTTTGATCATTCCTTGTGCAAAGGTAATTGGTTGAGTGTTTGCTTATATATTATATATATATTATCATCGAATCAATCATATCACCAAAATTGAGACACCATCTTTCCCATCGAAAGAATCATTGGTTGCTGAGTTTGTTAAATGTATTGAAACAACTAATTCTTCAGTTTCAAAAGATGTGATGCATTTGATATCGAAACAAAAAGAATTAAGTGATAAGGTACAACAATTAAGGGATTCTTCATTGTTTAAAACATCAACAGAAGATATCAGTAAAGCTGTATTTGCCTTAATCAAACCGGAACTCAAAACTTTCGTTCAGTCTGTTACTGATTCGTTTTCGAAAACAAAAGTTAATATTCATGTACCAGAAGATTTCACGATAGTCAGTGAGAGAATGAAACAACATTCAGATAATATCTTAAGCATTCTAAATACAGTAAGTACCATTACTCAGAGACTTGTTCAGTTATCTCCTGAGTTTGCATCATTACCAGTAAAAATCCAGGAATTGTGTTCAACAATGAATGATATTGTCAATTTTAAAGTCGAGATTAGCAATCTTGCTAATAAGACTCAGGAGAATATATCTACTTTTAAAGAGTTTTGTGAGTACTTCTCTAATCTTCAAAATTCTGTCAATGTTTTTGAAAATCTTGTAGAAGAAAGTATTCCAACAAAAAAGGAGAGGGAGGAAGATCAGCAGCTATTGGATGTTATATCGTTGGATCAAGGAATTATAAAAGGTAAGATTTCAAAAATAGCTGAGTGTATGTTGCTTCTTGTGAAATGGGCGAAAAGTATTTGTGTTGATAATTCAGCATCTATTACCAAAACAATAGTTGCTTATGAGGAAGCACCATTAAAACAGGCAGAATTCGACAAAGATTTTACTGAACTTCCTCTAGACCCAGAAT
>BQNB010093055.1:0-10136 GCA_026074375.1 Tanacetum coccineum
TACGTTTATCACACCCTTTTTAGAAATAAAACTTAATATTTTTCTAACACTTTTAATTAGTTTTCGTCACAACTTCGCCCATTTTTTTAACGCACTTAGAGACCAAACCAAAGGCCGATCTAAACTAACATTTTAAAGTATGAATGACCTAGTTGCTTAAAAGTCCAAATTCGTAAGTTATATACTTATATTTTAGCCGCGTTGACCCAACAAAGTTGACTATTTTAAGAACAATGAATTGTTTCTAAACGTCATCATTTTAAATAAAGTTCAAGCACACACTAGGGACAAGATTGAAATTATTTATATTATTATTTTTCCATTTAGTGAATATGTATTATTTATTCATAGGTTGCGGATAAAGCCTTTTGCATCGTTCTTCGTGCCACTACCTTGCTATTCTGTATTCGTTACCTGATGTGAGTTTATAGTAACCATCTTTTATACTTTTTAAACCATTTATTAAATCTCGGGGATGAGATCATATTTGTTTTACAAACTGGATGCAAGTACATTTTAAATTCAAATATTACGAGTTAGCCTAAGTAGCTATAACCCACTATGCCCACCATCATGAACTGTTAATTGCATAGATGTAACTGTTAATTGCATTATGTAAGCGCGAATGTTATGAATAGATCTATTTGGGATTAACATCCTCGTTCGGGCAAGTAGCACTTGCTAGTTTACTGGTTGGCCGGAAACGATAAATGTATTCCATTTGGAATCATAGATGTTATGGGTTGAACATCTACATTGGGCAAAGTCATTTATATGTATTTGATATACATACATTGTTTAGCTTCGATGTCATGAGCTTAGTGCATATCGTAATACATTTTTGTGATATTGTATTCATTGCTTTATTATAGGTAAATCTTGCTATCTGCTTCATTAAATTTATAAACCTATAAATTCACCAACATTATTGTTGACAGTCTAAACATGTTTTCTCAGGTTAATAACGTACAAGTCATTGATACATTGGACGGTCGTCATTTGAAGTCACATTATCATAAATATTTGCATCCATTACATTTTGGGATATTGTTATGTTGTGAAATCTTTACTTTTCCAAATTAAACAAGTTAAGTCCATGAGCTTTTGTAACGAACCACTTATGAAATCTAATGTATCAGTTTTTAAACGACCCTTATAATGGTCACTCTCATATCTTGTGCTATTGATCTATGAATTAATACCCCTAGAACATCATATTCCGTTGTGGCCTATTTTGGGGGTGTTACAGATTGGTATCAGAGCCAAGGTTATATAGAACCAGGTCAAACGTTTTTACTTGATCTATAACCATTTTCAAACATTGTGTTATTCAAAAGTTTTCCAAAGGGACATACATACATTACTTATTTGTATATAGTATACATACTTACATGTCATACATCATTTTAGCATTAGTTGATTTTACTAAGTGCTTACATAACTTATATACGTGTTTATAATACATTACGTATATTACTGATGGTATTATATAATATACTTATACAAGTTTATATTATGATTACAGATTTGCCATGTCTTCAGACAACGCTTCATCCACTGTTACCTATACGTCCGTATCTTCCAATTCAAACGGACCATCATCATGGGGCATTCCACTCGTGAATGCCGATGAGATTCCGGATATGGACCCGTACGAGGAGGTCGCCTAACAAGGGCAGGCCCATCCACTGTCACCTGCCTATGTACCTGACCCCGTGGAGTTAGATGAGCATGTACCAGTATATGTTTTGAAGCCAGAACACCCAGAGTACCATGCACCACCAGATGATGGCATTCATATCGAGGATCAGCCTTATGCTGATGATGCTTCACTTGCTGCGGAGTCACCTGGATACATTGCTGACTCGGATACGATGGAGGAGGATACTGATGAGGATTCTATTGATTATCCTTAAGAGCCAGGGACTGATGATGAGGATCCCGAGGAGGATGACAATGAGGATCCCGAAGAGGATCCCAGTGAGGAGCATGAGCCCGAGGATAAGGATGCTAAGGAGAATGAGCCCTCTGAGGATTCTGATGAGACTGGGCCGTTCGAGGAGAACAAGACTGCTGCTACACCACCACCACCTAGATCACCTCAGACTAGGATCCCTTTTTTCGCAGACATGTCTCTATAGGGCATGGAAGACTGTCCAACTTAAGCCACCTATGTCAGCATCCATGGAGGCACGCCTTGCTGAGCATGTTGCCGCACCTATACCACCCACCAAGCCTAGCTATGATCAAGCACCATTGGGTCATAGGGCAGCCATGATCTGTATGAGAGATGACATCCCCGAGGAGGACATGCCACCTCAGAGAATATTTGTACTTACTGCTCCCCCACCTAGGTGTGATGTAGTAGAGAGTTGTGCTGCTGTTGCTAGAGCACCTAGAGGTTAGTTTGATTTTGTTGATGCTGTTGAGGCCGGACAGGGTTTGATTCGTAGTACTGGTCATGATACCCGGACTATTACTAGAGTTGCTGACATAGCAGAGTATGTTGGTTATGTTAGAGCTTGACAGACTTCTAAGCATAGGATGATGACTTCCATTGAGGAAGTCAATTTGAGGGTTAGCTACCAAGCACAGGTTCACAGGCAAGAGAGTAAGATTTTCTATACACAGCTTCATGATGCTCGGACTGACCGCAGAGACATTAGACTCGAGATTGATGTAGTAAGAGGTCAGAGGACTGCTTATGAGACAAAGTTGCATGAGGTATGCCAGGCTTACCTTAGTTCTGAGGCTCGGAACAAGGCATTATTGGCGCGGCTTGAGACACTAAAGACTCATATGAGTCGTATGGAGTGGCAGCGCCAAAGAGCTGAGGATGATGCAATCAGACAGATCATGCGTACCCAGGTGCTAGAGGCTAGAGCTCGAATTGATACGGTGGAGGACGCTGGTAGCAGCTGTTAGTTGTACTTTTCATTTCTAGCTATCTTGTATAGTCTATTAAGCTTTATGGGTAATTCCCAACTAATAGACTCAAGGAAGTATTTTCATTTTCTGTACTAAGATCACTTATGGTCATTTTGTATCCAAACAAATCATGTATGATTCGTTATGTTATGAAACATTGATGTATGATGTTATGGTTGATCTCATTTTATTCATTTTCCATGATGTTGTGGTGTAGTTATTATTATCATATCCATTTGTATCGACATTGTGATTATATCTCGCGTACATTGTATTCTTGTGATTATTAGAATCATGCCTGTAATAAGACAAAGAACAAATGACGCCATGACTCCAGAATCCATTCAAGCTATGATCGATTGAGCAATCCAAAGAAACTCTACTCAGGATGACGGAAGCTAAAGTTCAGGAGGAGGAATCAGAAGGCCTATACAAAATGCACGTGTCTGTTCCTACCCTGAATTCATGAAATGCCAACCCTTGAACTTCAAGGGAACTGAAGGCGTTGTTAGCTTGTCTCACTGGCTCGAAAAGATAGAATCAGTATTCCACATTAGCGGTTGTGCCATTGAAAATCAAGTGAACTTTGCTACTTGCACTCTGCTAGGTGCCGCACTAACCTGGTGGAATGGTCATGTGAGAACCTTAGGTCATGATGTTGCCTATGCTATGACTTGGGGGACTTTCAAAAAGAAATTAACGGACAAATATTGTCCAAATGGTGAAATCAAGAAACTCGACATTGAACTATGAAATCTTAAGGTCAGGGGAAATGATGTTGCCGCTTACACTCAGCGTTTCCAAGAACTAGCCTTGATGTGCACCAAATTTCTTGCTGACAAAACTGCAAAGATTGAAA
Source organism: Tanacetum coccineum (assembly GCA_026074375.1). Lineage (NCBI taxonomy): Eukaryota > Viridiplantae > Streptophyta > Magnoliopsida > Asterales > Asteraceae > Tanacetum > Tanacetum coccineum. The sequence goes on from BQNB010093055.1 coordinate 3,788, forward strand.
AGTATATCGGTGGACTTCCCAATAACATTCATGGAAATGTCATGTCTGCAAGACCCAAGACTCTTGATTTTGCTATCGAGTTGGCCAACGACTTGATGGATCAGAAACTCCGCACTTATGCGGAAAGGCAGAATGAAAACAAGAGGAAGGCTGATGATTCGTCAAGAATAAAATCACCAACAACCCTACAAGAAGCAAAATGTAGCTAGGGCATACACTGTTGGCCCGGGTGGAAAGAAGGTTTATACTGGGGGACCTACCTCTGTGCACCAAGTCCAATTACCACCACACGGGGCAATGTGCACCCAAGTGTGGAAAATGCAAGAGGTATGTCCATGCTACCACTGATTTTTGGGTCAATACCAACAACAACAATAACAACAACAACAATAATCAAAAGGCTGTGGCATGCTATGAATGTGGTAACACCGAGCATATAAGGAGGGATTATCCAAAACTGAAGAACCGTAGAAATGGCAACGAGAATAGCCCAGCTCAAGGAAGAGCTTATGCGTTAGGAGGAAGAGATGCTAGCCCCGACTCTAATGTCATCACGGGTACGTTTCTTTTCAACAACCGTTATGCTAAGATTTTGTTTGATACTGGTGCGGATAGGAGCTTTGTATCTAATACCTTTAGTGCCTTGATTAACATTACCCCCACTACATTAGAAAATCATTATGACATAGAATTAGCCAATGGGAAAATCATAGGAGTTAACACCATAATTCGAGGTTGCACTCTAAACTTCATGAATCATCCTTTCAACATAGACTTGATGCCTGTCCCACTCGGTAGTTTTGATGTCATTATTGGAATGGATTGGTTAACAAAGTATCATGGAGTAATCATCTATGACGAGAAGATTGTACGTGTTCCTTTCGGAAGAGAGATGTTAATTTTTCAAGGCAATAGAAACAACCAAAGGGAAGAATCCCGACTGAATATCATTTCATGCACTAAAGCGCAAGAGTATTTGTCAAAGGGATGTGATGTCTTTTTGGCACACATTACCATGAAGGAAGCCAAAGACAAGTTGGAGGGGAAGCGACTTGAGGACGTGCCGATTGTCAGAGACTTTCCTGAAGTCTTTCCTGAAGACTTGCCGGGTATTCTACCAGCTCAACAAGTAGAGTTCCAAATTGATCTGGTACCAGGTGTTGCACCTGTAGCACGGGCACCTTATTGGTTGACACCATCAGAAATGAAAGAACTAGCAGAACAACTTCAAGAACTATCCGATAAAGGCTTTATAAGACCTAGCTCTTCACCCTGGGGAGCCCCGGTCTTGTTTGTCAAGAAGAAAGACGGATCATTTCGTATGTGCATCGATTATCGGGAACTGAACAAGTTAACGGTGAAGAACCGTTATCCACTTCCTAGAATTGATGACTTGTTCGATCAACTTCAAGGGTCGAGTGTCTACTCGAAAATCGACTTACGATCAGGTTACCATCAGTTGAGAGTTACCGAAGAGGACATTCACAAGACCGCATTTAGGACGCGTTATGGGCATTATGAATTTCAAGTAATGCCTTTTGGTTTGACAAATGCATTGGCGGTATTTATGGACCTCATGAATTGGGTGTGCAAGCCGTACTTGGATAAATTTGTGGTTGTCTTTATCGATGACATACTAATTTATTCAAAGAACAAGGAAGAGCATGAAGAGCATCTCAAGCTAATCTTGGAATTGCTTAAGAAAGAGGAGTTGTACGCAAAATTTTCCAAATGTGAATTTTGGATTCCAAAAGTACAGTTTCTCAGACGTGTGATTGATAGCAAAGGCATCCAAGTGGAACAGCCAAAAGATCGAGTTCAATTAAAGATTGGGCTTCTCCTATGAGTCCAACAAAGATCGCCAATTTTTAGGGGATTGTCGGTTACATATCGCGATTTCATCTGGAGGGCTTCTCCAAGATAGCGAAGTCAATGACTAAGCTGACTTAGAAGAATGTAAAGTTTGACTGGGGAGAGAAGGAGGAAGCCGCATTTCAATTGACTAAACAAAAGCTGTGCAGCATACCCATTATGGCCTTGCCTAAAGGATTAGAAAACTTCATTGTTTATTGTGATGCTTTGAATAAGGGTTTGGGTGCCGTACTTATGCAAAACAAGAAAGTTATACCCTATGCTTCTCAACAACTGAAGATCCATGAGAAAAACTACACAACTCATGATCTGGAACTTGGAGCTATGGTGTTCGCTCTTAAGATGTGGAGACATTACTTATATGGAACAAGGTGCACCGTATTTACCAACCACAAGAGTTTACAACATATCCTTGATCAAAAAGAGTTGAACATGAGGCAATGGCGTTGGTTGGAATTTCTTAATGATTACGATTATGACATTCGTTACCACCTGGGGAAGGCGAACGTAGTTGCTGATGCATTAAGAAGAAAAGAAAGGGTTAAACCTCTAAGGGTCCGAGCCTTAGTCATAACTATTGGCTAGAACCTTCCTAAACAAATCCTAGAAGCTCAAACCGAAGCATTAAAACCTAAAAACCTCACTGCTGAAGATGTTGGAGGTATGCTTCGACAAGACCTTACAAAGAAAAGATTGAAACCCCGTGCGGATGGAACTTTATGTTTAAACAACAAAAGATGGTTACCGTGTTACGGCGACTTAAGGACTCTAGTCATGCACGAGTCTCATAAGTCAAAATATTCTATTTCTTCAGTTATCGAACAAGATGTATCAAGACTTTGAGAGCAGTTGTATTGGTGGACCTAACATGAAGTGATATTGCCATATATGTTAGCATGTGTTCTGATTGTTCTAAAGTCAAGGCCAGTGCATCAAAAACCTTTTGTTTCTAGTCTAACCAGAGATTCCAGAATGGAAGTGGGAGAAAATTACCATGGATTTCGTCACTAAACTCCCCAAGACGACAAACGGTTATGATACCATTTGGGTGATCGTTGATCGTCTTACAAAATCCGCTCACTTTCTGCCAATGAGAGAAAATGATCCAATGGAGAAGTTGATGAAGCTGTACATGAAGGAGGTAGTCACCCGACATGGTGTGCCTGTTTCTATCATCTGCGATCGTGATGGCAGATTCACATCACTGTTCTAAAAAGCACTTATTAAGGAATTGGGAACTCGATTGGACATGAGTACGGCCTATCATCTCGAAACTGACGGTCAAAGTGAAAGGACTATCCAAACTTTGGAAGACATGTTACGCGTTTGCGTGTTAGACTTTGGAAAGAATTGGCGATAGACTCTTAACCGTTAGTAGACATTTCTCTACATAACAAGTTTAACATACCAGCATAAAGGTTGCACCATTCGAGGCCCTATATGGACTAAAGTGTCTATCACCTATGTGTGGGCAGAAGTTGGAGATGCTCAGCTTACTGGTCCTGCAATAATTCATGAAACCACCGAGAAGATCGTCCAAATCAAAAGCAGAATCCAAGGCCCGCTCAGCTGACCGTACAGATTCAGCTATGCCAAACGTCACTAAACTCCCTAAGACGGCAAACGGTTATGATACCATTTGGGTAATCGTTGATCATCTTACAAAATCTGCTCACTTCCTACCCATGAGGCAAACTGATCCCATGGAGAAGTTAATGAAGCTTTACATGAAGGAAGTAGTCACCCGACATGGTGTGCCTATTTCTATTATCTCCGATCGTGATGGTAGATTTACAACACTATTATAGAAAGCACTTCATAAGGCTTTGGGAACTCGATTGGACATGAGTACGGCCTATCATCCCCAAACTGACGGTCAAAGTGAAAGGACCATCCAAACCTTGGAAGACATGTTACACGCTTGCGTGTTAGATTTTGGAAAGAGTTGGGATAGACATTTACCGTTAGTCAAATTCTCTTACAACAATAGTTACCATACCAGCATAAAGGCTGCACCATTCGAGGCACTATATGGGCGAAAGTGTCAATCACCTGTGTTTTAGGTAGAAGTTGGAGATGCTCAGCTCATTGGTCCTGCAATAATTCATGAAACCACAGAGAAGATCGTCTAAATCAAAAGCAGAATCCAAGCCGTTCATTACCGACAGAAGAGCTATGCTAACATTAAACATAAACCGTTGAAGTTTCAAGTTGGCGACAGAGTCATGTTAAAAGTTGCACCTTGGAAAGAGGTTGTGCGTTTTGACAAACGGGGGAAGTTAAACCCTAGGTATGTTGGCCCTTTCAAGGTGATCGAAAGAGTCAGAACTATTTCCTATAAACTTGAGCTACCACAACAATTAAGCCGAGTTCATAACACGTTTCACGTGTCAAATCTGAAGAAGTGTCTGTCCGATGAATCACTTGTGAGTCCGTTGGAAGAACTACGTGTTGATGACAAGCTCCACTTTATGGAAGAACCAGCAGAAGTTATGGATCGTAAAATCAAGAAATTCAAGAGAAATCGCATTCCCATCATTAAGGTTAGATGGAACTCTAAACGAGATCCTGAGTTTACCTGGGAACGTGAGGACCAATTCAAGCAGAAGTACCCACATCTTTTCACTAAGACCGCACCGTCGTCAAGTTCCGCGTCTTAAGTCTTGAGGACAAGGCTCATGTAACGGGGGAAGACTATAACACCCCGTGTTTTCAGGTCATGTAACGACTTCAATCATTCCATTTTCTTTCTATTTATAGAATTTTACGTGTTTACCTTTTATTAAAATCACCTAGTTAAATTCTAATAAGTAAATTTAACCAAGACCTTTTAATAACGTGAATAACGTTGAACTAAAGACTCTAGTAACATTTTTCTCTACGATTTATCTAACCATAAGCGTGTGTATGCTATCCGTTCACCGTAAATAAGCGTTTATCTCTAATAGGTAAACAAAACTCAAGTCTTTTATATTTCTTTTCCTTTTTCTTTTAAAGTAATACATACAACAAAATTCCTTAAACTATAAATCTAATACAAGAAACTAATATACACTCCTAAAATCTAGACATAAATCTCGTGTACTATTTTCCCAACTCCTCAAACCAGTAACATTCAAATAAGATAAGATCCTACAAAAAACTCCATCCTTAATATAACTCTTTTACCCAACGAATAAAGCCCAACGTCTCCTTTTACAAAAACCCTCAAGACCCACGTGAATACTAGGCTACTCTTTTCTCTTGATTCTGCTTCCACGCAACAAACAGTATCCACCTTTTTATCCATGTGCCTTGACCTTGTATAAACGTGACCTTCAAATGAAATACTATGCCTGTAATATTACGTATGTATATAAAGACTTGCATTCTCCTTTGCAAACTCAGATAAGAAAAACACAAAAATTACAACACCATCAGGCTCATAAATCACACCTTGGGTCTCCTTGTCCTTCCATCCCTTGTTTCGACTCACATACAACACAAACCTTGCACCATCATATTCCCCATAAACCCTAAAACCCTATGAAACCCTAACTAGGTTTCTTTGGTTTTCGTTCCCTATTAATCGTCCACACCAAGGCAGTAAACAAACGAACAGGTGGGTTCGTGATTATCAAGGGGTACAAGCTGTTGCAGATAACTATTTGTTTGGGTGTGGGTTTTATATACGTGAGGGGTAAAGAGGTCGAGCATTCATCATCATTCTTGGGTTAAGTCCTCTATGCGTTCATCCCTACCTTTTTGTGAGAAAATCACTCCTTGTTATCATTCTATGTTATGCATTCTTGTGTCTCTAGTGGTGCGCTTAAAACCTGTTAAAAGCAAAAACATATATTTTTGTGTATGCTGTTCTACTCGAATGAAACATTAAAACACCTTAAAATTGTTAAGTAACTACTATGGACTTGGTCCATGGTTATACGTAGGTAGGGGAATTATAAAAATAGAAATTGTATCTTGGGTATACTAGTGGGAGTAAAAAAGAAAACATGTACACTAAGCCTATAAAAACACAACTCGCACCGGTAGCTTTGAGTGTATAATTCGACCCTAGAAGTTGAGAATAAAAATAGAACATTAGATTATTTCGTAAATAGGACATGTAGAAATTCGTTTGCCCCTGAAATCACTAGTTTTTGTAAATAAATGAAGAAGTTAGAAGGTCTCAAAGCTAGGCGTGAAAACTGTCATTTTTCCACTGTTTTGTAAATGACTAGCGAGGCATTTTTCTCAGATTATTGTGACGTTTGTACCTAATGATAATACGAACCAAATACTGTTATTTGAAGCCTATAGTACCATCTTTAATTAGGAAGAAAAACTAGCCACTCTCGTTTAGAAAAGAGCCCGCAGTTCGCAATTAAAATCGACTGTTTTATCTAGAGCCAAGGTTATAGAGAACCAGGTCAAATGTTTTTATTTGGTCTATAACCATTTTTCTAACATTGCGTCATTCAAAAGTTTTTCAAAGGGA